>SJXQ01012030.1:100619-298851 GCA_006408695.1 Aepyceros melampus | reverse complement strand
TTGACGTATTCCTTTTCCTATTCGGAACCAGTCTGTTGTTGCATGTCCAGTTCTAACTGTTGCTTCCTGACCTGCATACAGATTTCCCAAGAGGCAGGTCAGGTGGTTTGGTATTCCCATCTCTTTCAGAATTTTCCACAGTTTATTGTGATCCACACAGTCAAAGGCTTTGGCATAGTCAAGAAGCAGAAATAGATGTTTTTCTGGAACTCTCTTGCTTTTTCCATGATCCAGTGGATGTTGGCAATTTGATCTCTGGTTCCTCTGCCTTTTCTAAAACCAGCTTGAACATCTGGAAGTTCACAGTTCACATATTGCTGAAGCCTGGCTTGGAGAATTTTGAACATCACTTTACTAGCATATGAGATGAGTGCAATTGTGTGGTAGTTTGAGCATTCTTTGGCATTGCCTCTTTTTGGGGTTGGAGTGAAAACTGACCTTTTCAGTCCTGTGGCCACTGCTGAATTTTCCAAATTTGCTGGCATATTGTGTGCAGTACTTTCACAGCATCATCTTCCAGGATTTGAAATAGCTCAACTGGAATGCCATCACCTCCACTAGCTTTGTTCGAAGTGATGTTTTCTAAGGCCCACTTGACTTCACATTCCAAGATGTCTGGCTCTAGATGAGTGATCACACCATCGTGATTATCTTGGTTGTGAAGATCTTTTTTGTGCAGTTCTTCTGTGTATTCTTGCTACCTCTTCTTAATATTTTCTGCTTCTGCTAGGTGCATACCATTTCTGTCCTTTATTGAGCCTATCTTTGCATGAAATATTCCCTTGTTATCGCTAATTTTCTTGAAGAGATCTCTAGTCTTTTCCATTCTGTTGTTTTCTTCTAATTCTTTGCATTGATCACTGAGGGAGGCTTTCTTATCTCTTCTTGCTATTCTTTGGAACTCTGCATTCAGATGCTTATATTTTTCCTTTTCTTCTTTGCTTTTCACCTCCCTTCTTTTCACAGCTATTTGTTAGGCCTCCCCGAACAGCCGTTTTGCTTTTTTGCATTTCTTTTCCATGGGGATGGTCTTGATCCCTGTCTCCTGTACAATGTCACAAAACTCAGTCCATAGTTCATCAGGCACCCTATCTTGGTAAAACTCTATCAATCAGCCTTTGCCCTGCTTCATTCCATATTCAAGGCCAAATTTACCTGTTACTCCAGGTATTTCTTGACTTCCTACTTTTGCATTCCAGTCCCATATATGAAAAGGACATCTTTTTTGGGTGTTAGTTCCAAAAGGTCTTGTAGGTCTTCATAGAACCGTTCAGCTTCAGTTTCAGTGTTACTGGTTGGGGCATAGACTTGGATTACTCTGATATTGAATAGTTTGCCTCGGTACAAACAGTTCATTCTGTCATTTTTGAGACTGCATCCAAGTACTGCATTTCGGACTCTTTTGTTGACCATGATGGCTACTCCATTTCTTCTAAGGGATTCCTGCCCACAGTAGTAGATATAATGGTCATCTGAGTTAAATTCGCCCATTCCAGTCCATTTTAGTTCGCTGATTTCTAGAATGTCGACGTTCACTATTGCCGTCTTCTGCTTGACCACTTCCAATTTGCCTTGATTCACAGACCTAACATTCCAGGTTCCTATGCAATATTGCTCTTTACAGCATCGGACCTTGCGTCTATCCCCAGTCACATCCACAGCTGGGTATTGTTTTTGCTTTGGCTCCATCCCTTCATTCTTTCTAGAGTTATTTCTCCACTGATCTCCAGTAGCATATTGGGTACCTACTGACCTGGGGAGTTCCTCTTGCAGTATCCTATCATTTTGTCTATTCATACTGTTCATGGGGTTCTCAAGGCAAGAATACTGAAGTGGTTTGCCATTCCCTTCTCCAGTGGACCACATTCTGTCAGACTTCTCCACTGTGCCCGTCCGTCTTGGGTGGCCCCACAGGGCATGGGTTAGTTTCATTGAGTTAGACAAGGGTGTGGTCCTAGTGTGATTAGATTGACTAGTTTTCTGTGATTATGGTTTCAATGTGTCTGCCCTCTGATGCCCTCTCTCAACATTTACCATCTTACTTGGGTTTCTCTTACCTTGGATGAGGTGTATCTCCTCACCACCGCCCCTCCTGACATTGAACATGGAGTAGCTCCAGCGTATGGGTCACAAAGAGTCAGACACAAATGAGCGACTTCACTTTCACTTTCACTTTGCTATAATATAGCTAATTTCCCACATCTGGGGAAAGAGAATCAGTGGTGTATACTTGGTTTCCCCCAGGTCATATAGATCATTTGAAATTTCAATAGAAATTGAATTGAATAGACTGCTGTAAGCAATATCTGGGATGATGGGCACTAATACAATGTATTATCTGAGTATACAGGTTGGGTTAGACAAATGCCAATCTCCACCCAGTTTCACCATGTAAATTGGTCTAATTTATATCCAGTGAAAAGTTAAATAAACATGGCAGACATTTTTTTTTGCCATACTAAGATAATTGTAATTTTAATTAAAGGTTTAACTTTAACTTTCTTTCAGAATAAGTCCTCAACTTAGTGTGCTCTCTTGAAAGAAACTCATTCCTGAACAATCTGAGTATTTACTGTGCTTAATGGCAGCTGACTTGGCAAAACCTGAAAGGGAATACTAAAGCCTGATGACAAGAAAGTAAGTCAACCAAAGTCCATCGCAAAGTAATTTTTAAAAAATCTAAATTTCCAGATCACTATTCCAAGTACTTGCTTTAATTAATGTTGGAATTCATGCCTATTCAGTGCATTAAAAATAACTAAATCATAGTTTCAAAATAATAAAATGACCTGATAATTCTGATATATATATATATATATACACATATATACATATATACATATTACCATAAAGTTTGAAATGTGGAAATGATATTCTTTGAGATGGAAGAAAGAGACTACAAAACTTATTTTAGATATTTGCATGTCTTTGTTGTTATTCAGTCACTAAGTCAGACTGTCTGACTCTTTGAGACCCCATGGGCTGCAGCATCCAGAATTCTCTGTCCTCCACTATCTCCCAGAGTGTGCTCATATTCACGCCCATTGTGTCAGTGATGCTATCTAACCATCTCATCCTCTGCTGCCCCCTTCTCTTTTGGCTTTCGATCCTTCCCAGCATCAGGGTCTTTCCAAATGAGTCAGCTCTTCGCATTAGATGGCCAAAGTATTGGAGCTTCAGCAACAGTCCTTCCAATGAATACTCATGGTTGTTATCCTTTCATATTGACTGGTTTGATGATTTTACTGTCCACGGACTCTCAAGAGTCTTTTCCAGCACCACAACTTGGAAACATCAATTCTTCGGCACTCAGCCTTTTTTATGGTCCAGCTCTTATATCCGTGAGTGACTACTGGAAAAACCATAGCTTTGACTATACAGACCTTATAAATTATATTTTTTGAAATGGAATAAATAATTATTTTAGATGTTTGCATTCATGTATATAAATTATTTCAAAATCAGTATGCAAGTTTTAAGAGAATATGTAAAATAGAATAATCAGATAATTTTTAAGATATTAGGAAAACTATTTTTGTATTTACCTATAAATGAGAGAGTCAGGTCAGAAAATAATTTTAGCTCAGTCTAGAAGAGGAAACTAATTATAATGCAAAGAATTTCACAACTCTAGTTTGTACTAGGCCTCCATGTAAACAAACTGAATGATGTAAACAGATTGCTTTATTCTGTGACTTGATTGTTATTCATTGTTCTTAGGAAACAGGTGACTTCTTATTTGCCAAAATGTAGAGCCATTTTTTTTCCCCATACTCATCTTCCAGGTAATCATTTTCCAGTAATCATGTACTGATATGAGAGCTGGACCCTAATAAAGGCTGAATGCTGAAGAATTGATCCTTTCAAGCTGTAGTGCTGGAGAAGACTCTTGAGAGTCCCTTGGACTACAAGGAAATCAAACCAGTCAATCCTAAGGGAAATCAACCCTGAATATTCATTGGAAGGACTGATGCTGAAGCTGAAGCTCCAATACTTTAGCCACCTGACATGAAGAGTCGACTCAGTGTAAAAACCCTGATGCCAGGAAAGATTGAGGGCAGGAGGAGAAGAGGGTGACAGAGGATGAGATGGTTGGATGGCATCACCAACTCAATGGACATCAGTTTGAGCAAATTCTGGGAGATAGTGAAGAACAGGGATGCCTGGCATGCTGCAGTCCATGGGGTCACAATGAGTCAGACACAACTGAGTGACTGAACAACAAATCTTCCTGATATGTTACTCCCATGCCAGTGAGGACATATTTGATAGTAATTACATCCCATTCTCTTCCAGAACTGTGGAATTGAATGTGCAACTACTGTTTCAACCATCCTATGGATGATTTTAGATATATGCTCACTGAACTCTTAACCTGCATTCCTTTCACATCCAACACAATGGTAGCTTCTAACATAAAATATGTAATATAATTGATGAGTGCTATTTTCCTGATAAAGTCTAATTAAATTGACTCTTTTGATCTCTGGCCCTTGAATGAGAAGTATATGGGTCTGTCTTATCTTTGAATAATAATTAAATTATGTATTATAATAACCTTGCTATTCAGAAGTAATATGAGCAAGGTAAGTGAGAAATATTCCTTTCCTTGTGGCTGTAGGATTCATGGAAACTTGCTTCTTTTTATTATTATTATTATTATTTATTTTTACAATGTTGTGTTGGTTTCTGCCATACAGCAATGGAAAGAAACTTGCTTCTTTAAAGCCAGCAATAGAAAGAGAGACAGGTGCTATCACATCTATGTAACTATCTAAATCCCTTTGTCTTTCCTCCATTTTTTTCTGTGTAAGCAAGCCACAGGTGCTGCCCACACTCAAGGGTAGAGATTACATAAAAGCATTAATATCAGGAGATAGGGTTCAGGGATTTATTTCTTTATTTGGTCTGTCTTGAAGACTATGACAATTTTCAATAGAATTTAACAATCTGAACAGATAAATTCCCAAAATTATAGGTCATCAGGAAATTTCCAGAATGCATCCTCTGCTTCTCTTTCCATCTTAAAAAATATCAAATGCATAGGACTCCACATAGACCTCTAAGTAGCTCACTTTTACTTAGTCCTACAGAAGTATCAAGATTTCCAAAATGACCTGAAGAAAATGTGTCTACCTCTGAGTCAGATTTACCCATGATGTTAAGTGAAAATTTTATAGGGAAAGAAAAGTTGTGTAGCAGTAACTAGAAAAGGTAATTTTCTATTTATCCTTATAATAATATTTTTCCTTCCTAATATTAGTTATAAATAGTGAACCTTTCTTTTTACTTTCTATTTACTCATTTATAATTTTATTCTTTTCCTTGTGTTTAGAATCCTTAACCACAAAGAATCTAAGGTAGTTTTTAAAATACAGTAAAACTGTAATATTATTTTTAAAAAATCCAAACATAGAAGTATGCCCAAACTGAAAAGAACAAAAAATTCAACAGAAATATGTGACTTAAAAGACCATTGTATTTTAATTTGGGTGAGAATTTGGGTTGAGTTTGCCAGCAAAGTAATATGAGGAACATTTATTTAATTTTTATATAGAAAACCTCATTTAAAAATATGGCTGTATGTATTAAAGTTGAAACTATCTATATCTAGAATCACTATTTCCTCTTCTATGTATAAGCACTAGAGAAACTCAGGAATATTTTTACACCAGGGTACATGAAAAAGAATATTTGCAATCTTATTTTCCATAATGTTGACAAATAAAAAGACCCAAATGTCCTTCAGCAGTAGAAAGGAAAAATAGATTGTGGTAAATGTATACAATCAAATCCTAAAACTAATGAAAATAAAAGAACCAGACTACAGATAACAGTGTAGATTAATCTTGCAAGCATGATATTAATATAGGAAAAAGAAAAAAAATTGACTTCATATTAATTTTTTGCAAAAGAAAACCTAATAGATACCTTATATGATGTCACCAATCAAACTATATCAGCAACCACGTTTTGTAATAACCAGGCTTGTGTAGCTTTATCCTGTAGTAACTAGTAAAACATAGCAGCTATCACTATCATTACAACGAAACCTCACAAGCTAAAATTTGAAAATGTCAACACTATTGTTTGGGTAACCACTTAAAAAACTCAGAAAGAAATGCGATATTGCATTTCTCATGAAAATGGTCAACAAGAAAATAGTCATTTTTGTGCACATTCATAGACTAAATATTATCCTGTTTTCAAAAAATGTGACTTATTGTCTATGTTTTAATTTTTTTTTTTGGTGTTTTTGAATATTTAGATTATACTGCTTTTGTTAAGAGGGAGCAATTTATCAAAGAGTTAATCCGTGATAATTTGGGCTTTCCATTTCTCCTTAAAATCTTTTCCTACAAAGCCACAATGAGGTACCATTTCACACCAGTCAGAATGGCTGCGATCCAAAAGTCAACAAGCAATAAATGCTGGAGAGGGTGTGGAGAAAAGGGAACCCTCTTACACTGTTGGTGGGAATGCAAATTAGTACAGCCACTATGGAGAACAGTGTGGAGATTCCTTAAAAAATTGCAAATAGAACTGCCTTATGATCCAGCGATCCCACTGCTGGGCATACACACCAAGGAAACCAGAATTGAAAGAGACACGTGTACCCCAATGTTCATTGCGGCACTGTTTATAATAGCCAGGACATGGAAGCAACCTAGATGTCCATCAGCAGATGAATGGATAAGAAAGCAGTGGTACATATACACAATGGAGTATTACTCAGCCATTAAAAGGATACATTTGAGTCAGTTCTAATGAGGTGGATGACGCTGGAGCCGATTATACAGAATGAAGTAACCCAGAAAGAAAAACACCAATACAGTATACTTACACATATATATATGGAATTTAGAAAGATGGTAATGATAAACCGTATGCAAGACAGCAAAAGAGACACGGATGTATAGAACAGCCTTTTGGACTCTGTGGGAGAGGGAAGAGGGTGGGATAATTTGGCAGAGTGGCAGTGTAACATGTATGATATCATAAGTGAAACGAATTGCCAGTCTAGGCTTGATGCAGGATGCAGGATGCTTGGGACTGATGCATGGGGATAATCCAGAGAGAGGGTGTGGGGCGGGAGGGGGGAGGTAGGGGTCAGGATTGGGAGTTCATGTACACTCGTGGCTGATTCAAGTCAATGTATAGCAAAACGAATACAGTATTGTAAAGCAAAACAAACTAAAAAAAAAAAATTCTGTTTGAAAAAAAAATCTTTTCCTACAAAAATAACTGTAGTATAAGTGAAAGCATGCAAGTGCACTCAGTCGCTGAATTCACCATCTAGTTTCAAATAGCAAGCATTTAAAAAGCTGGCTTAACTACAATACGTTTCTTTGTGTTAAGGTTCAAGTACAGCTAAATTTTAACAGTACAAATATTAGCAATGTTTATTGCACTAGAATATTTTTTAAAAAAACAAAAACAATCTTTGGTTATAACTTTGAAAATCTTCATTTTTCTGGGTTAAAAATGTAACTTTTTGTTGTTTCCTTGCATATTAAAACTGTGTTGACTAAAATTACTGAAAAAATAGACCATATCCATATTTTAGCTTCTAAGATCAGTTTTTTTAAATCAAATGTTGAAAAGTTAATTTGCAAAGTTCAATAAAAATTCATATGGAATATATTTAAGACAGTCTTTGATAATGTACCTCAAAATTAGTAAGATCTTTAGGTAAAGCTGATTGCAGAATGGTAGTAATAATTATGACATGTGCGTTATAAACCTATTTGATAAAGTAGTAATGGTATTACTAAATTGCTGAAACAATCATATCCAATTATTTAGAGAATGAAGTTTTAAGCAGTGAAGCAAAGAATAAACACATACAATTGAAGATAACAGTAAGAATGAGTGTGGATATATAAGTAAGAGCCTAATAATGTGGAAGGGAAATTAGTTTTTTATTCACCTGAAATGGAAAACTTATAAAAAGAAGTTATATTTAGTGAGATGGTTTGGTAACAGGGACCAGTGGCTATAATTGCCTCTGAGAATTAAAGCCTTGAGAAAATCAAAAGTTTGCCTCTATGTTTTAGACAGCACAGCTTGAATAATGAAACGTGGGAAAGGAGACTCTTTTGTTTCCAAAGATGATTTGTTTGATTTGACAGTGTATATAGGAAGGAGAATTATGATAAAATGAAGCAGCAAGGTATAGAAGGAGACAAATTATACAATTGAAATGGACTTCCCTAGCGAATGTAGGATAACCAGCCAATACTAACAAACTTCTGATTGTGAGTCTTTAGCTCATCAGCTTCTAGTTGTTCAAGCTCTTTTTAAGGGATAGGCAATGAGCTTTTTATTTATTTATTTATTTTTGTATTTCAGGAGACCAAACCAGCTAAGTATTCCCTGAATCAGGTAACAATCATTCATCATTATTATCATACTTATAAAGTCATATTTATGAAGTCCTTACTCTGTTCCTGATAGTGACAACTTTTATGGGATTTTATTCTTTTTAACCTTCACAAACATTCAATAGGTTAAAAGAATTGTTATCTTTGTATTAAAAATGATAATATTGACACATATAAACATTAAGTAGCTGTAACTCTTAATGCTGGGAAGTACATGTTCAATGAATGAAATAAATATCTTTCCTAAACAAGTATACATTTCAGAAGACTGAATACCCAAAACAAAAATATATTTTATGGAGTCATCTATTGTTTTGTTGTAAATATAAACAATAACTTAAAACAGGTAAAGTAAAAAAATCTGCCTGCCAATCCAGGAGACACAGGCGAAGTGGGTTCAATCCCTGGGTGGGGAATATCCTCTGGAGGAGGAACTGGCAACCCACTCCAGTATTCTTGCCTGGGAAATCCCACAGACAGAGGAGCCTGGTGGACTACAGCTCATGGGATCGCAGAGTCGGACACAACTGAACAACTAAATGCAAGATCTGTATAGGCTGATTATTGCTAGACAGAAAAATGTAGGAAGGATGGTAGGAAGTACTAGAGGGGGTACACAGGAAGTGTTACAAAGACAGTGACATTGGAATAAAGACCTGAGGAGGTCCCAAAGCTCTGTGAGAAGAAAGCATCCAGAAAGTAGGCATATTCTCAAGACATTAACATGGTTAGTAATTTGATTTCAAGAAACAGCAAGAAAAATTTAGCTAGAAAGCAAAAGCAAAAATAAACATATGGGACCTAATTAAACTTGAAGGTTTCTGCACAGCAAAGAAAACCAACAAAATGAAAACATCAATTGAATGGGAGAAAATATTTCCAAATGATACGACTGATAAAGGGTTGATATCCAAAATGTATAAATAGCTCATACAATTCAATTTTTAAAAAAGCCCCAATTAAAAAATGAGGAGAGGACCTGAATAGACATTTTTCCAAGAAGACATACAGATGATCAACAGACACATGAAAAGATGCTCAACATTATTAATATCAGAGAAATGCAAATTGAAACCACAATGAGATATCACATTTGATGATGGCTATCATCAAAACGAACACAAATAGCGAATGTTGGTGGTATGGAGAAAAGGAAAACCTGGTACACTTTCCATGGGAATGTAAATTGTGGCAGGTTTCTGAAGGTTTCTCAAAAAGCTAAAAACAGAACTATCATATGACCTAAAAATTTCACTCCTGGGCATCCAAAAATACAAAAACAAAAATACAAATTCAAAAAGAAATATGCCCAAATATTTGTAGCAGCAGTATTTAGAATTGCCAAGATATGGAAGCAATCTAAGTGACTATTGAGAGATGAAAGGATAAACATGCTCAGTTCACTCGCTCAGTTTTGTCTGACTCTTTGAGATCCCATGAATCGCAGCAGCCAGGTCTCCCTGTCCATCACGAACTCACGGAGTTCACCCAAACTCATGTCCATTGAGTTGGTGATGCCATCCAGCCATCTCATCCTCTGTCGTCCCTTTCTCCTCCTGCCCCCAATTCCTCCCAGCATCAGAGGCTTTTCCAATGAGTCAACTGTTCACATCAGGTGGCCAAAGTACTGGAGTTTCAGCTTTAGCATCATTCCTTCCAACGAACACGCAAGACTGATCTCCTTTAGAATGGACTGGTTGGATTTCCTTGCAGTCCAAGGGACTGTCAAGTCTTCTCCAACACCACAGTTCAAAAGCATCAATTCTTTGGCACTCAGCTTTCTTCACAGTCCAATTCTCACATCCATACACGACCACAGGAAAAACCATAGCCTTGACTAAACAGACTTTTGTTGGCAAAGTAATGTCTCTGCTTTTGAATATGCTATCTAGGTTGGTCAAAACTTTCCTTCCAAAGAGTAAGCATCTTTTAATTTCATGGCTGTGATCACTATATTCAGTGATTATGGGGCCCGAAAAAATAAAGTCTGATACTGTTTCCACTGTTTCCCCATTTATTTCCATGAAGTGATGGGACCAGATGCCATGATCTTAGTTTTCTGAATGCTGAGCTTTAAGCCAACCTTTTCACTCTCCACTTTCACTTTCATCAAGAGGCTCTTTAGTTCTTCTTCACTTTCTGCCATAAAGACGATGTCATCTGCATATCTGAGGTTATTGATATTTCTCCCAGCAGTCTTGATTCCAGCTTGTGCTTCTTCCAGCCCAGCGTTTCTCATGATGTACTCTGCATATAAGTTAAATAAGCGGGGGGACAATATGCAGCCTTGACGTACTCCTTTCCATATTTGGAACCAGTCTGTTGTTCCATGTCCAGTTCTAACTGTTACTTCCTGACCTGCATATAGGTTTCTCAAGAGGCAGGTCAGGTGGTCTGGTAGTCCCATCTCTTTCAGAATTTTCCACAGCTTATTGTGATCCACACAGTCAAAGGCTTTGGCATAGTCAAGAAAGCAGAAATAGATGTTTTTCTGGCACTTTCTTGCTTTTTCCATGATCCAGCAGATGTTGGCCATTTGATCTCTGGTTCCTCTGCCTTTTCTAAAACCAGCTTGAACATCTGGAAGTTCATGGTTCACGTATTGCTGAAGCATGGCTTGGAGAATTTTGAGCATTACTTTACTAGCGTGTGAGGTGAGTGCAATTGTGCAGTAGTTTGAGCTTTCTTTGGCATTGCCTTTCTTTGGGATTGGAATGAAAACTGACCTTTTCCAGTCCTGTGGCCACTGCTGAATTTTCCAAATTTGGTGGCATATTGAGTGCAGCACTTTCACAGCATCATCTTTCAGGATTTGAAGTAGCTCAACTGGAATTCCATCACCTCCACTAGCTTTGTTCGTAGTGATGCTTTCTAAGGCCCACTTGACTTCACATTCCAGGATGTCTAGCTCTAGGTAAGTGATTACATCATCGTTATTATCTTGGTTGTGAAGACCTTTTTTGTACAGTTCTTCTTTGTATTCTTGCCACCTCTTCTTAATATCTTCTGCTTCTGTTAGGTCCATACCATTTCTGTCCTTTGTGAGACTTGCTTCTTCTGTCAACATCTCCTGTATGGATTATTACAAACATCTAAATGGTAAAATTTGTAATAATCCATACAGGAGATGTTGACAGAAGAAGCAGGGATTCAGCTATGGATTTAGTGAGAAGTAGTTGTGCTCTGTATTTTTGAAGATAGCTGACAAAATGTGCTGGCATGGTAGCATGCAATTGCCCTTGCATGCTAAATCTCTTCAGTCTTGTCTGACTCTTTGGACCCCATGGACTGTAGCCCACCAGGCTCCTCTGTCCATGGGAGTCCATACTTGTGTAGGTTGTCCTGCCCTCCTCCAGTATATTGTCCTGACCCAGGAATAAAACCTGTATCTCTTATGTCTCAGGAACTGGCAAGTGCATTCTTTACCACTAGCACCATCTGGGAAACCCAATTATAATTACATGACAAATCAAGCTTCATACCTATTTCATAACTCTGCTGTCCCATCATTTTTAAAGTGAAAATTATCAAGACTCACATATAAAAGAAAAAAAGTTTGCTTTCAAACAAGTCTACAAGACAGATACTGGTTCACCAAATAAAAATATCTCAGGTGTTGAAAGGAAAAAATAATCCACAACAATAACAAGATTATTGATGGGAACCAGTTGTTGATAGAAGCTGCTATTTTCATTGTCAGAGATTTTCAGAGATCAGCCCTCTGGAACTGAGGAAAAATGGTGCTTCTTGAAGTTTCAGATAAAGCTCAAGATGCTTTATTTAGCAGACAGAAACTAAGTGGAGAGAGGGCTACTACTCTGTTTTGAGGAGAAGGTTATTTATTTGTATTTATTTAAATATACTGATTTATCAGAGAAACCAAAATTCTTTTTTCTTTGACATAGGTTCTGTTGCTCTGCTCACTCGAAGTGAAGGCAGGCAAGGTGTCATTTTTCTTTGGCATAACTGATGTTAGCTTATATTAAGTGGAATAATAGTTCTGAGCTGCACCTGAACTTGGTCTCCATCCCTGGGCTGGTCAAGGCAGCCCCATTGCTCAGAGTTGTTGGCTTGTACTCTGGCCAAGGGGCTGAGCTCCACCTCTGAACACATACCAAGTTGTACCCTGAGCTCCTCACCAGATGGGGAAACTTTTTACCTAACTGCTCAGTTCAGAGAGAAATTTTTTATCCAATATGTCTTTGGACAGACAGTCCCTTTTTCTAATTTTCACAGAAGAGCTGATTTACTTAGCTTTTGAAAGCATTGAGTAGTATCATACCAGTATGATTAATCCTAGATCAGAGGACAGAATCCTTATTGTCAGGTTCAAGTGCTATACTTGTGATACTCTATAAAATAAATAAAAGAAGCAGAAATATTGGCTTTCCTAATATATTTTAGTTCATATTAACAGAATGATGTAGTTTATTAATTTAACTAAAAATAAGTAATGGATAATCAGAGGATTCCTGGATGGCAAACTCAGATACCACATCATATCACCTCCTCAAATATTACTATTCATTAATCTCATGTAGATAGAGGCTTGTGGTTGAAGAAAAAAATTAGGAAATGATGACTAAAGTCTTTATCTGCAGTAGAGACAAATGTTATTTTTTTCAATAAAATAAATGTCTATGTTTATTACTGAACTGCTGTTCAAAAGAGAGAAAGTGATGAAAAGAATGAAGAAAATGAGAAACAATGTCTTAGCTGTTAGGAGAGACAACTATTATTAGCTGCCAGGACACCTAGAACTGTTCAAAGAACTCCAGAAAATCCGACCACTCAGAAATTTCGTATTGAATTTAAAAAGAAATCAAATATCCATTTCCAGTGACATCTTAAAGGGTTGTCCCAAATGACAATAGGAGGCATAAGAGACCCTGGGCTGGGCCAATCCCCTGGAAGAGGGCATGGCAACCCAGCCTAGTATCCTGCCTGGAGAATCCCGTGACAGAGCAGCCTGGCGGGCTACAGTCCATAGGGTCACAAAGGTTCACACACAACTGAAGCAACTTGGCACACATGCACGGGTGGTAAAAAGTGTGACTCCTATACTTTAATCACTAAGCAGTTTTGTTCCATCTCCTGAGGCAAAGACTCTTGCCAGTTCATTTTATGTGTGCATGCTCAGTCTTAGGTATCATTTCTTTCATTATAAGAGGAATTAAGCATATTTTCACATTTTAAAGTCCCTTTTGTTTTTCTGTGCATGTCCAGTTTATAACCTTTGGCTTTTTCTGTTGAGTTTTTCTCTTTATCTCTCAACTTTTCCATCCTCTTGTGGAAACAGATCTGATTGTGTGGATGGTAAAGTCTCCCACTTCACGTTCTTCTATGAAACTTCAATTTGAGCTTATTCTATATGGCACAAGCACAGTTACAAGTTTGTCTGCTGTCACAGATTAGATTCTTTGGAAAGTATTTAGTGTGAGATATTTACTAAGAAGTGCTTCAGGCATCAAAGTTTATGGAAACAGCAAAGCTAAGCAGTGATGTAGGTTCCATGACAGTTTTCCTGACTGTATAAAGAGCTCTGTGACTAAAATGACCCGAGATGCCAGGCCTGTGTGTATCTTCAATGTTCAAATGCTGGATGTAGTCACCTGTGAAAGAAAATTACTTTGACACTTAGGAACTGAGGCAAACCCTGTTGGATACATTTACTTGTATCTGTATTGTAATATTCATATTGAATATTCAAATGGAGTTTAGCAACATATTCAAATGGAGTTTAGCAAAAATTTCCTGTAAATTGGATGGGAGTATGAACCAAACATAAAAGGAAAGGCCTAGCAATTTCAAGAATTAGCACAATATGTAGTCAATGAAAGGATATTAGTGTTTAGGATACAAAATGAAAGCAAGAATAATTTTGAAAAAGATATATGGTGGTTAGAAAGTATTAAAAAGTGAAACTTGATTTCAAAAGTATTTCTATATGTACCAGTTTTTTACTGTAATTTTTCCTTTAATTAATTAAATCAAACATCATGATTCTTATCCATCAATACTTCATACAGTGCAAATAAAAATGCAATAGAATGCCATAGCTAAGAGGGAATAAGACTGTAAAACTGATTAAATTCCGAAGCTAGGCCTTAAAATAGCTTTGGTGAATAATGTATTATATTTTGTTACAAAGGACAATTTAAACACACTTTGGCATAATTAATACTTCCATAGCTCAGGAATTTTTTGGCAGGTCTCCTAACTTCATTGTGATTAAAATTACAAGCTCTAAAATAATGGATTTGTCAATTAATGCTTGTACAGTAGACAAAATTTAACTCTAGACATTTTCTACGACATTCAAGTCAAGGATAAAAGTAGATATACTGATAGTAATGCTTCCCCAAATAAACCAGGGATAGCTATATTCATAACAGGCAAACAGACTTAAAGGAAAATCAGTCTTCCAAAGATGATGAAAGGCATTAATCATGAGAAAATACAACACTTTCACAATGACCTAAAAATATAAACTAAGTTATATAAAGAAAAGTTAATAAATTTAAAGAAGATATAGGCAAATTCACAATTATTATGGAAAAATTTGATGCACCTCTTTCGGTAATCGATTGAAAAATAGACACAAATTATTAAGGATATTAGAAAAGTAAGATTTATAATAAATGCAATGACTTTATATAGGGCCTTGCACTGCAGGGAGAAAAAAAAAAGGAACAAAAGATAATTTGATAGCTCAGTTGGTAAAGAACCCGCCTGCAATACGGGAGACTTGGGTTCAATCCTTGGGATCTTCCCTGAGTTGGGAAGATCCCCTGGAGAAGGGAAAGGCTATCCACTCAAGTATTCTGGTCTGGAGAATTCCATGGACTGTAGAGTCCATGGAGTCACAAAGAGCTGGACATGAGTGAGTGACTTTCACTTTCACTTTTATGCTGTTTAAGTACATGGATCATTCACAAGATTTGATCAGATACTGAGTCATGAAACAAATCAACAAATTTCAAATTACTAAAATCAAAGTATCTGCTCTCTGCTCATAGCAAAATTTAGCTATTAATCAATACAACAAAAGTAATTAGAAGTTTTTATATGTCTGAAAATTAAGAAAGCACTTCAAATTGTCCATGATTCTATTAGGTAGGAAGTTATGCCAAGCACAAGGAGTGGTCCAGCTGAAAAAGATGCAACCTGAATCTCTAATCCCCACTTAGACATGTCCAGGAGAGCTCACAGATATGCTAGAAAAATAACCACAAAGACTTTTCCAACTTCTGAGCATGTGCCTTCGGCATGCAGTGGGTATAAAGTAACCACAGGGGCTTCTCCAGTTCAAGCACATGCACCCTGGGTGCACAGCTGTGTCCTCAAGTAACCTTAGGCACCCAGGAGCCCCATTAAGCATTCATAAATATTCTATATATACATACATCTGATTATAACAGACTGAATTTTGGGAAAGATGTGCAGTAGAGTCTGTTGTTATATAATTTACAACTGTCAATCAAAACTCTCAGTCCATGCCTAGATGTATATGTAAAAGCCTTATTTTGCGTGTACCCAGACATGCTCCCTTTCCTGATTGACCTTGATCATGCATCCAATATACGTTTCCATTCCTGATTGGTGGCAGGTACAAGTTCTATCTGCTTGAGCTGTAACCAATCAGTTGGTTTAAATCCTTGCTCAGATGAGATAGAAGCCAAGAGATCTGCCGGCTTGAGCTGTAATCAGTCTGTCATTCCAAACCTTTTTCACTCCGGGAGAACATACTAATATCTCTGCATAAGATCACTATGTACAAGAGGGCCATGTCTTTTTCAGCCTCCTAAACAAAGAATAACATTTCCTAGTGGCCAAATGAACCAAGGAGTATCTTTTACACTGTCAGAGAATTTACTGGTAGCAAAAGCCTCTCAACAAGCAACTCCACCAAGTCTGAAATATTTATGGATTTGATAATTAAAAAAAAATGTGATCCTTGTGTTTATGGGGTTTATAGATAACTACCATTTATATGTAACATATCAAGTTGTAAAGATGATACCTAGACGATAAAACATCCAAGAACCACACTCTTTTAAATAAAGTACAGAAATCTTTATATAGGGCCTTGCACTGCAGGGAGAAAAAAAAAAGGAACAAAAGATAATTTGATAGCTCAGTTGGTAAAGAACCCGCCTGCAATACGGGAGACTTGGGTTCAATCCTTGGGATCTTCCCTGAGTTGGGAAGATCCCCTGGAGAAGGGAAAGGCTATCCACTCAAGTATTCTGGTCTGGAGAATTCCATGGACTGTAGAGTCCATGGAGTCACAAAGAGCTGGACATGAGTGAGTGACTTTCACTTTCACTTTTATGCTGTTTAAGTACATGGATCATTCACAAGATTTGATCAGATACTGAGTCATGAAACAAATCAACAAATTTCAAATTACTAAAATCAAAGTATCTGCTCTCTGCTCATAGCAAAATTTAGCTATTAATCAATACAACAAAAGTAATTAGAAGTTTTTATATGTCTGAAAATTAAGAAAGCACTTCAAATTGTCCATGATTCTATTAGGTAGGAAGTTATGCCCAAGCACAAGGAGTGGTCCAGCTGAAAAAGATGCAACCTGAATCTCTAATCCCCACTTAGACATGTCCAGGAGAGCTCACAGTATGCTAGAAAAATAACCACAAAGACTTTTCCAACTTCTGAGCATGTGCCTTCGGCATGCAGTGGGTATAAAGTAACCACAGGGGCTTCTCCAGTTCAAGCACATGCACCCTGGGTGCACAGCTGTGTCCTCAAGTAACCTTAGGCACCCAGGAGCCCCATTAAGCATTCATAAATATTCTATATATACATACATCTGATTATAACAGACTGAATTTTGGGAAAGATGTGCAGTAGAGTCTGTTGTTATATAATTTACAACTGTCAATCAAAACTCTCAGTCCATGCCTAGATGTATATGTAAAAGCCTTATTTTGCGTGTACCCAGACATGCTCCCTTTCCTGATTGACCTTGATCATGCATCCAATATACGTTTCCATTCCTGATTGGTGGCAGGTACAAGTTCTATCTGCTTGAGCTGTAACCAATCAGTTGGTTTAAATCCTTGCTCAGATGAGATAGAAGCCAAGAGATCTGCCGGCTTGAGCTGTAATCAGTCTGTCATTCCAAACCTTTTTCACTCCGGGAGAACATACTAATATCTCTGCATAAGATCACTATGTACAAGAGGGCCATGTCTTTTTCAGCCTCCTAAACAAAGAATAACATTTCCTAGTGGCCAAATGAACCAAGGAGTATCTTTTACACTGTCAGAGAATTTACTGGTAGCAAAAGCCTCTCAACAAGCAACTCCACCAAGTCTGAAATATTTATGGATTTGATAATTAAAAAAAAATGTGATCCTTGTGTTTATGGGGTTTATAGATAACTACCATTTATATGTAACATATCAAGTTGTAAAGATGATACCTAGACGATAAAACATCCAAGAACCACACTCTTTTAAATAAAGTACAGAAAATAAGAGAGGGCTATAAATAATCCTACCCATAATGGCATCTGGTCCCATCACTTCATGGGAAATGGGGAAACAGTGAAAAGTGTCAGACTTTATTTTGGGGGGCTCCAAAATCACTGCAGATGGTGATTGCAGCCATGAAATTAAAAGACATTTACTCCTTGAAGGACAGTTATAACCAACCTAGACAGCATATTCAAAAGCAGAGACATTACTTTTCCAGCAAAGGTCCATCTAGTCAGTTCAGTTCAGTTCAGTCGCTCAGTCATGTAGGACTCTTTGCAACCCCATGAATCGCAGCACGCCAGGCCTCCCTGTCCATCACCAACTTCCGGAGTTCACCCAGACCCACGCCCATGGAGTCAGTGATGCCATCCAGCCATATCATGCTCTTTCGTCCCCTTCTCCTCCTGCCCCCATTCCCTCCCAACATCAGAGTCTTTTCCAATGAGTCAACTCTTCGCATGAGGTGGCCAAAGTACTGGAGTTTCAGCTTCAGCATCATTCCTTCCAAAGAAATCCCAGGGTTGATCTCCTTCAGAATGGACTGGTTGGATCTCCTTGCAGTCCCAGGGACTCTCAAGAGTCTTCTCCAACACCACAGTTCAAAAGCATCAATTCTTCGGCACTCAGCCTTCTTCATAGTCCAACTCTCACATCCATACATGACCACAGGAAAAACCATAGCCTTGACTAGACAAATCTTAGTCGGCAAGGTAATATCTCTGCTTTTGAATATGCTATCTAGATTGGTCATAACTTTTCTTCCAAGGAATAAGCATCTTTTAATTTCATGGCTGCAGTCACCATCTGCAGGGATTTTGGAGCCCCCCAAAATAAAGTCTGACACTTTCCACTGTTTCCCCATCTATTTCCCATGAAGTGATGGGACTGGATGGCATGATCTTCATTTTCTGAATGTGCAGCTTTAAACCAACTTTTTCACTCTCCTCTTTCACTTTCATCAAGAGACTTTTTAGCTCCTCCTCTCTTTCTGCCATAAGGGTGGTGTCCTCTGCATATCTGAGGTTATTGACATTTCTCCTGGCAATCTTGATTCCAGCTTGTGTTTCTTCCAGTCCAGCTTTTCTCATGATGTACTCTGTATATAAGTTAAATAAGCAGGGTGACAGTATACAGCCTTGACGTACTCCTTTCCCTATTTGGAACCAGTCTGTTGTTCCATGTCCAGTTCTAACTGTTGCTTCCTGACCTGCAAACAGATTTCTCAAGAGGCAGGTCAGGTGGTCTGGTATTCCCATCTCTCTCAGAATTTTCCATTTTATTGTGATCCACACAGTCAAAGGTTTTGGCATACTCAATAAAGCAGAAATTGATGTTTTTCTGGAACTCTTTTGCTTTTCCATAATCTAACAGATGTTGGCAATTTGATCTCTGGTTCTTCTGCCTTTTCTAAAACCAGCTTGAACATCTGGAAGTTCACAGTTCACGTATTGCTGAAGCCTGGCTTGGAGAATTTTGAGCATTACTTTACTAGCATGTGAGACGAGTGCGATTGTGCGGTACTTTGAGCATTCTTTGGCATTGCCTTTCTTTGGGATTGGAATGAAAACTGACCTTTTCCAGTCCTGTGGCCACTGCTGAATTTTCCAAATTTGCTGGCATATTGAGTGCAGCACTTTTACAGCGTCATCTTTCAGGATTTGGAATAGCTCAACTGAAATTCCATCTTCTTAGTGATGCTTTCTAACGTCCACTTGACTTCACATTCCAGGATGTCTGGCTCTAGATGAGTGATCACACCATCATGATTATCCAGGTCATGAAGATCTAGTCAAGGCTATGGTTTTCTCCAGTGGTTATGTATGGATGTGAGAGTTGGACTGTGAAGAAAGCCGAGTGCCCAAGAGTTGATGCTTTTGATCTGTGGTGTTGGAAAAGACTCTTGAGAGTCCCTTGGACTGCAAGGAGATCCAACCAGTCCATTCTAAAGGAGATCAGTCCTGTGTGTTCATTGGAAGGACTGATGCTAAAGCTGAAACTCCAATACTTTGGCCACCTCATGTGAAGAGTTGACTCACTGGAAAAGACTCTGATGCTGAGAGGGATTAGGGGCAAGAGGAGAAGGGGATGACAGAGGATGAGATAGCTGGATGGCATCACCGACTCCATGGACATGAGTTTGAGCAAACTCTGGGAGTTGGTGATGAACAGGGAGGCCTGGCATGCTGCGATTCATGGGATCACAAATAGTCAGACATGACTGTGTGACTTAACTGAACTGAATAGACAGTTTTCTCCATATATTAATATCTCAATTTAGTATACATAGATTTCATTTTCTAGTATATTTCATTAGACCTTTATCTGGTTTTTCTAGGCCAAAGTCTAAATCACCAAATATATAACAATACATCTATTGAGAAGGTGCGTTAGTCTAAATGCATTAATGGGTGTTATAAGAATATGTGNTCACTACATACTTTTAGGCAAACAAGTGACATGGTCTGGCATGTATTTCTATGTGATCACAGGCTGCTTTGTGGAAAGTAGACCAGAGCAGAAGTAGAAGGAAATAAATTGGAAAGCTCTAGTAGTCATCCTCATGGGAGGATCAGGGTGGACTAGGTTGTAGGTTGCAGTAGAGATGGAGAGAAGCAGAGGGGAACTGGGACATGCTTGTGTAGAGTTTAAAAAGTCTTTCAAAAGTGAAAGTGAAGTTGCTCAGTCGTGTCAGACTGTTTGCGACCACCTGGACCGTAGCCTATTAGGCTCTACCATCCATGGGGTTTTCCAGGCAAGAGTACTGGAATGGGTTGCCATTTCCTTCTCCAGAGGATCTTCCTGACCCAGGGATTGAACCCAGGTCTCCTGCATTGCAAGCAGACACTTTACCATCTAAGCCACCAAACATAAGTTTCAAAAAAAGGTCTTGGTGGGTGAATTAAATCTGGGGAACAAGAGGAAAAGTGATATCAAAGAACACTGGTGAACATTCAGCATGTGCAATGGATGGATGTTGGAAATGTTTATTGAGAAAGGAGCAGGTCAGAGAGAGAAAACTGGAAATTTCTATGGGACCATGTTAAATGTGAAAGAACCATTACATCCAAGTGGAGATGACAAGTTGGGAAATGGATATACATGGCTGGAGTTTCAAGGAGAGGTCAGAGCCGTAGATAAAGATTTGAAAATCACCCCCATGCAGTGTTTCTAAAGCTCTGGGACTGGCTGGGACAACAAGGAGATGGTGTAACTGGAGGAGATGTTACCCAAGAACCAGCTCTAGGTGCTGAGAAGGAGATGCAACTATAGTTTGAAAAAGATACTGTGGCCTCACAGAAGCCAAGCAAAGAATGAATGGTTTTACAATATACTTTTTTTTAAAGTAAGATATCATTATAATAAGCAGAGCTTCTTTTGCAGCAGCCTAGCTTGTCCCTGTCTTTTTCAGCTCTGAAAATTTAGTGCTATAAGAGATTCTGACACAGAATAACAATAAAATGAAACTTGCTAAGCCTAAAGCTCAAGCAAGAAGCCAGGGATGGAGGGAAACTTCAAAATTGAAGTCATTGCAGCGGGTGAGTGAGATTACCCAAAATGGGTGTAGAAAGCCAAAGGCAGAAAAAGCCCACAAATAACATTTAGAGTGTTTAGCAATGAAACATGTAGCAACACTTAGCAGCGGTTTAAAGAAGGAACCTTCAGTAAGGCAGGAGTGGAGCCAGGAGAACATTATTATTATTATGGCAGGGGTGGAGTGTGAAATGCTACCAAAACAAGGTCTACGCTTAGCAGACCTCAGAGAAGTAAACAAAAGGGATCTTGGTTGTGATGGGTGGGGAAGAGGTAAGAAAGCCAGGAAAGTAAGTTTGAACTATTCCCTCGGGAAATGAGTTGCTAATGAGTATAAAATTTCAGTTTTACAAGATGAAAAAAGACTTCTGTGAATATACTTAACACTATAGAGCTGTACGTTCAAAACTAGTTAAGATGTAAATTTTACATTATATGTATTTTACCACAACATTAAAAAAAATTTTTTTTTTCCAAAAAGAGACCATCTTCCTCTGAAGCTGGAGAAAAAGAAATGAAACTGATGTTAATGAGGAGTTAGTTGACATCAGCACAGAAAACAGAGAGAAAAGTGAACATTAACATGATTTGTCTAAAATATAAGGTGTGGTCATCAGTGTTAACAGGAGGGCAGGCAGGAGTGACTCCAACCTCAGTTATCCTGGACGTTTGGGAAAGATACCTTAGTGAGATCATGTTACAGAGAAGTTAAGCCTTGTTTTTGGCTGTTCCTGTCCTGCTAGACAGTTTTTCCCTGAAGGGTATAACATTGTTTTAGTCAGTCAGGGAGAATAATACACAGATAAACACAAACTCTTGTATTTGAGTTTTGATTTACATCAAACTTAGTATTCACATTATTTCTTTTGTTCTGATCACACAGAGGAAATAAGATCATGACTTCCACAGACAAGTAGATTTGAAAATGTATTTATTTGTTGACAGCTCACCTTGCAATCTTAGGATGGTCTAAAATTAAATCTAGAGGATTAAAAGAGGAATAGTGGTAATTATTCTGGAAAATTACCACTGTGGAAAATTCTGAAAGAGATGAGAATACCAGACCACCTGACCTGCCTTTGAGAAATCTGTATGCAGGTCAGGAAACAACAGTTAGAACTGGACATGGAAAAACAGACTGGTTCCAAATATGGAAAGGAGTCAGTGAAGGCTGTATAATGTCACCCTGCTTGTTTAACTTATATGCAGAGTACATCATGAGAAACGCTGGGCTGGATGAAGCACAGGCTAGCATCAAGATTGCTGGGAGAAATATCAATAACCTCAGATATGCAGAAGACACCACCCTTATGGCAGAAAGTGAAGAAGAACTAAAAGCCTCTTGATGAAAGTGAAAGAGGAGAGTGAAAAAGTTGGCTTAAAGCTCAATATTCAGAAAACTAAGATCATGGCATCCAGTCCTATCACTTCATGGCAAATAAATGGGAAAACAGTGACTGACTACTTTTCTGGGCTCCAAAATCACTGCAGATGGTGACTGCAGCCATGAAAGTAAAAGACACTTGCTCCTTGGAAGAAAAGCTATGACCAACCTGGACAGCATATTAAAAAGTAGAGACATTACTTTGTCAACAAAGGTCCATCTAGTCAAGGCTATGGTTTTTCCAGTGGTCATGTATGGATGCAAGAGTTGGACTATAAAGAAAGCTGAGCACCGAATAACTGATGCTTCTTTTTTAATTTAAATGTATTTATTTTAATTGGAGGCTAATCACTTTACAATACTACATTGGTTTTGCCATACATCAACATGAATCCGCCACGGGTATACACATGTTCCCCATCCTGAACCCCCCTCTCACCTCCCTCCCCATACCATCCCTCTGGGTCATCCCAGTGCACCAAACTGTGGTATTGGAGAAGACTTTTGAGAGTCCCCTTGGACTGCAAGGAGATCCAACCAGTCCATCCTAAAGGAGATCAGTCCTGGATGTTCATTGGAAGGACTGATACTGAGGCTGAAACCAATATTTTGGCTACCTGATTCGAAGAACTGACTCATTAGAAAAGACCCTGATGTTGGGAAAGATTGAAGGTAGGAGGAGAAGGGGATGACAGAGAATGAGATGGTTGGATGGCACACTGACTCAATGGGCATGAGTTTGAGTAAACTCAGGGAGTTGGTGATAGACAGGGAGGCCTTGCGTGCTGCAGTCCATGGGGTCGCAAAGAGGTGGACATGACTGGGTGACTGAACTGATCTGAACTGAGTGGTAATTTTTATTTCAAATATGAATTATAATATCTAACAATTGAATGCATTTACTTCATAATGTCAGAAAAGAAGCATTTATAATATACAAAAAGCACCAAAAATACATACAGCAAAACATCACAGCACAATGTTACTTCTTCCCATCTAATTATTAGTGCCAGTGAGAATAGAAACAGAGCAGATGTGTCTGAACTCTGCCTGGCATTTAATTTACCCCAGTGCACATGTGCAGGAATATTTTATTTGCTTGCAAAATTTTATTTGCCTCTATATAAACAGGCTTGAATTTTTTCAAAAACAGCAGTGTATAGGTACAACTCTTTATCATGGAAATGTTTACGAACAATTTTTGCTTTATTCATAAGTATTTCAATGTATACCTCTAAAAGCTAGGAACTTATTTTTATGAAACATAGATATACCATCATCACATCTTAAAAAATAAATAACTCCTTAATATCATTGAATGTCCACTCAGCATTTAAACTTCCCAGTGTATTTTCTAGTAGTTCAAATGGGGATCCCAATAAACTCCGTATATTACAATTAATTGACATGTACTCTAAATCTCTTTCAATCTATAGGTTCCCTTTCTGTCTTTCTTTTATTTCCCCCCCCCCAGCCTCTTCCTTTTATATTAAAATTAAACAATGAATGGGCCAGAAACTATGCTAGACACTTTATGGATATCATCATATTTATTGGAAGTCCTTTATCACACAGAAATATTATACTACCTAGATACAGGGACTTCCCTGCTGGCTCAGCTGGTAAAGAATACCCCTACTAATGTAGGACATGCGTGAGAGGTGGGTTCCAGCCTTCGTTTAGGAAGACCCCTGGAGAGGAAAGTGGCAACCCACTCCAGTATTTTTGCCCGGAAAATTCATGGACAGGGAAGAATGGTGGACTAGAGTCCATGGGGTCACAAAGAGTCAGACACAACTAAATGCACGCGCGCACACACACACACACACACACCCGGATACAAGATCAGGAAATAAAGGCTTAGCAAATGAATACTAGCAGTAGCACAACTGAGTTTATGTTGGCAGACCTCTTTGACTCCAAAGATCATGTTCTTTCTGCTAGTGATGGCCTCCCAAGTCACACTGTACTTGGGTCTCCAAAGCTCAAGAGTATCTCTGATTTCTTTTAAAATGCTATCAAAGCAAATTTGAGCCCAAGCATCTCATGTACCTGAGTTTCTGTAACAAATGCGGGAATATGTGTCAAACCTTCTAACCATTTAGATATTTCCAGTTAATTCTCCCAAAACAACAGAAATTACTGAAATATCAGCTGAATGATCCTCCCACCCCAAGCTCCTGGTATCAGCTTTCAGCCTTCAAGAGGTGAGAAGGAGATGAAAATTTGTTGAGAGTGACCAGAGAGTGCTATAAGGAAACAGATTCAAAATGGTGCTTCGCATACTTGCCTCAGATTTTGCAGAGATGGCAACTCCTGAATAATGACTCTAAACATAATGAAAGTCAGGCAGACTCCTTTTTAAAAAAAAACAAAAAAAACAAAAACAAAAAACTTTGTGACAAAACAAGAAAGTTTAAATCAGTTGCAGTCTCTCAGACAGATAATATTATGATCAGGGTTTGCATTCATCCAAAAGCCATCTAAAAAAAAAAACAAAACTATTTTTGAAATTCCCTGTCCATCACCATTTCCCAGAGCTTACTCAAGTGCTATAAATGAGCATAAATTTACCTTTTATGTTGATGTTTAAATCAGTCCCAATTTACTATAATTGCATGTAGAGTTTACAAAATGATATAATCCTATTAAATCTCCATGTTTACAATTGTTACACTTATATTCAGTGTCCACACTTGAGTCTATCATTTTCATCTTACTTTTTCTGATATATGGTGCATGCCAACTGTATGCCCAAGTAAATTTATTTTGTTTCCAAAGCCATTCAGTATACATTTAATGAGCCAATCTTAGGTGACAAGCCCAGTGTTGTTCAGTCGCTCAGCTGTGTCTGACTCTTTGCGACTCCATGGACTGCAACACACCAGGCTTCTCTGTCCATCACCATTTCCCAGAGCTTACTCAAACTCATGTCCATTGAGCTGGTGATGCCATCCAACTGTCTCATCCTCTGTCGTCCCCTTCTCCTCCTGCCTTCAATATTCCTAGCATCAGGGTCTTTTCTAATGAGTCAACTCTTCACATCAGGTGGCTAATGTACTGGAGCTTCAGCTTCAGCATCAGTCCTTCCAATGAATATTCATTGTTGATTTCCTTTAGGATTGACTGGTTGGATCTCCTTGTAGTTCAAGGGACTCTCAAGAGTCTTTTCCAACACCACAGTTCAAAAATATCAATTCTTTGGTGCTCAGCCTTCTTTATGGTCCAGCTCTCACAACCATACATGACTACAGGAAAAACCATAGCTTTGACTATACAGATCTTTGTTGGCAAAGTAATGTCTCCGATTTTGAATATGTTTTCTAGGTTTGTCATAGCTTTTCTTGCAAGGAGCAAACATCTTTTAATTTCATGGCTGCAGTCACCATCTGCAGTGATTTTGGAGCTCAAGAAAATAAAGTCTGACACTA
This sequence comes from Aepyceros melampus, assembly GCA_006408695.1. Lineage (NCBI taxonomy): Eukaryota > Metazoa > Chordata > Mammalia > Artiodactyla > Bovidae > Aepyceros > Aepyceros melampus. The sequence goes on along the minus strand of SJXQ01012030.1, from coordinate 272,618 downwards.
TTTCCACTGTTTCCCCATCTGTTTGCCATGATATGATGGGACCGGATGTCGTGATCTTCATTCTTTGAATGCTGAGTTTGAAGCCAGTTTTTTCACTCTCCTCTTTCATGTTCATCTAGAGGCTCTTTAGTTTCTCTTCACTTTCTGCCGTAAAGGTGATGTTATCTGTATATCTGAGGTTATCGATATTTCTCCCAGTAATCCTGATTGCTGCTATGCTTAATCCAGCCCTGCATTTTGCGTGATGTACATTGCATATCAGTTAAATGAGCAGAGTGACAATATACATTCTTGACATACTCTTTCCCCAATTTAGAACCAGTCTGTTGTTCCATGTCCAGTTCTAACTGTTCTTCTTAATCTGCATATAGGTTTCTCAGGAGGCAAGTCAGATGGTCTGGTATTCTCATCTCTTTAAGAATTTTTCAGAGTTTGTTGCAATCCACACAAAGGTTTTAGTATAGTCAATGAAGAAGAAGTAGATGTTTTTCTGGAATTCTCTTGCTTTTACTATGATACAACAGATGTTGGCAATTTGATCTCTGGCTCCTCTGCCTTTTTTAAATCCAGCTTGAACATCTGGAATTTCTTGGTTCACATACTATTGAAGCTTGGCTTGAAGAATTTTGAGCATTGCTTTGCTAGCATGTAAGATGAGTCCAATTGTGTGGTAATTTGAACATTCTTTGGCATGTTAGATGCTAAATACTAGAGAACTAATGATTAAGAAGACATAGTTACCATCTGTAAGTGGCTCAGCCCCATACAGAACTGACATGAAAAGGAACAAAGACAATATAATGCAATGAGTGCTGGGTGTATAAAGTGCTTAAAGGGTGCGTGGAAGGGAATGTCTAATGCTGCCTAGAGTCAAGGAGGCCTTCACAGAGGACAGCATCTATGAGCTCATGGTTGAAAGATGAGGTTGACAATGATGGTGTGATGGTGGTGGTGGCGGTGGTGGTGATAGCAGCTATTTTATCCCTGCCATGTTTATATAATACCTCACTAAATCTTCACACTAGTCCATCAAGATCCATTTTACCCACATTTTACAAAAGAAATAGTTGAGACCTAGGAAGTTAAGAATTTTATCTAATCACACAAGAAACTGTTGAAATGAAAACTACCTACCAAAAACTAAAAATAAATATACCTACCTATGAAAACATCTTGTTAAACCAAAGTCCTGGTTCCAACAATAGCTTCTTATACTAACTAATAATAATACTCTCAGCCTCTCTGCCCAGGGCAAGCAGACAGCAAGCAGAGGGGACCTGTATGACAGCATCCTAATTTCCCCCCAGTGATCCTTGGTTAGTGCTACTTCCCTCAGTGGCTTCAGCCTTATGCACAAAATATACTGTGCTTTGATTTAGAAGCTACTAAATTAAGAATTAGACTCACAAGGAGATTGAATAATCAGAATAACAGCAAAGAAGAGCCAGTGGGAAAGAATTTTTCAGAGTCAAGATTCTTTCTCTTTCATAAAGCCTCAGACAATTGCACTATCATGCCACAGTTGGAATATTTCAACTTTATGTCCACCAAGAATCTACTTTTGCATGATATTACAGAAAATATTGAAAAAGAAATGCTTGCTTTGGGAAAAAATGAAAAACAGAATTAGGTTTTGTAATTACTTGTGTTTAAAGATTTCCATTTTTTAATTTTCTTAAGCTAAAAGCTACCTGGCAGGGTCTTGATTTCTAAATCGAATAACTAGAGGATTAAACAATTGCTAGCAATGTAGTATTTAAAGTAGATTAACAGATAATCTGACAGAAAAAAAAAAACAACACAGAAAATGAATAAGCATCAAGGGTATTAAAAGGCAGATGACTACAGTGAAGATCAAGGAACAGCTGGCCAAAGTCTCCATAGTGATGCTTTAAATGGAAGATAGAAACTGTGGTCCCTCCCAGTGAAACATTATGTGCATTTTCAGGGACAAGATAAATGTATATGAAGGTGGAGGACATGAGCAATGTGCTGTGAGAAATGGAACCAAATATTCTCTATGTCTTAAAATCCAGTGCTCTCCCCTCCTACCCACTTCCTCATGCCTGGAGTCATGGTACATGGCATTCTCAGACTGCCTACTATGAAGTTTCAAGTATAAATGTGTCTGCATTGATGTAAACTTAAGACTAAGAGTGGAGGTTCCCCTGCACAGTGGTTCACAAGGACACATGACTTTTACAAAGATGTGGCAATGAAGACCTAGCAGGGGAAAAACAGAAGCAAAAGAGTGGGGAATTATAGTGAAACTCTGTGGCTAAGAGCTTATGCTTTAATTGACATTTGTAATTAAACAGCCTTTGGCCTATTCAGACACATCACTCTGGGAATGTTCCCTCCTCTGTCCTGTATCATCAATTTTTCCTTGTCTATTGTTGGACAATTCCCCAAACAGAACTCATTTCCAACACATACACATAGTTTTAGCCTTATCGTCTTATAAAAATGTCCTCTCTGGACTGTACTTTCTCCTTCAGCTACTGCCCATTTCTCTATTCGCCTTTTCAGCATGACTTCTTGAGATACTTGACTATTCACTATTTCTTTGTTTAATTTTGTTACTATACTCTAATTAGGCTTTTGCCACCACCACTCCCCAAACTGCTTTCCAAGCTCATCAGTGATCTCCATGTCACTGAGTCCAATGCTCAGCACTTAGTCCTCATCCCACTTGGCATATCAGCAACATTTCACAGAGCTGATAACATTCAATTTCTTGGAAATACTTTCTTCACCTAGAATTCATGGCTATGCACTGGCCGCCTCTCTTAACGCTTTATACTCTTCTCCAAGCCCAGTGCTTGGTTCTTGGACCTCTTATTTCTCCACACTCTCTCTTGAGACCTCTTATTTCTCCACACTCTCTCTTGAGATCTCATGGTGTTATATACCCTCTCTGTACTGATGACTACCAGAGTGGTACTTCCATGCTGGATCTCTCCTCTGAAATCTTCCTCATCCATTCAACCATCTACTCTGTTTCACTGTCTGAAAACCATCTCAGAATTAATATTCCCTAAACGGAACTCATGATCTCTTTGGCACCATCAGATCTGGATCACCCATAGTGTTTTCCATCTCAGTCAGAAGCATCCATCCATTGGGGACTTTCTCAAACCCCAAAATCTCAGATTTTACATCTAATTTCTGTAAAGTAAGAGTTTGTCTTCCTTTTCCCAAGAGAGGTCCTAGTGAAATGTCATAGATCCCTTTAAGGAAGGACTGAGTGCCACAAGTACCACAAATCTTCCTTCTAGTCTTTCCCTAAAGGGAAGGTGATAACTTACTCACCAGGGTGACTGTGCACTATGGAAATGGAAATACCCAAACTTTTCTGGGATTACTGAAGTCTGGTTCTTAGGTGAGACCCATTCCTAAGAACCCAAAACGCCACTGTGCCTACCACACCCCACATTGTGGGGACCTCTGGAAGTCGGGTGATAAATGTAATTTTGGCCTAAATCTTTCATGGACCCAGCAGATGAAGAAATTCACACTGTCATGATTTCCCTAGTGCCTCAAGGTTTAGTTGGAATTGACATTCTCAGGAATTCTCATCATTCCCACAAGAAGGGCCAAGCAATGATGGTTAAGATCATAGACTCTGGGGCTTGCTTGTTCAGATCCTAATATGACGCCATCTGTGTGGCCTTGGGCAAATTACTTTAGTTAAATTCTCTGTGCTTCAGTTTACTAATCTTATAAATGAGATAATCACTTCCCTTAAGGACGGTAAGAGGATTAAATGAGTTAGTATTTGTCATAGGCATAGTAAGTGCTACATAAATGTTACTTAAATAACATCCTTAATCCCTTTCTTTATCTCTCAAATCAATCCAGAAATCCTTTTGGCTTTACCTTCAAATCATATCTAAAATTTGAGTGCTTTAGACTACCTTCCCCTCCACAACCCCCAGTGCCACCACCACAGAGCCAGCCATCACCAACTCTTACTGGATTACTGTAGTAACCTCAGGCCCTCCGTTACCTCTCTAAGCTGATCTCTTAACAGTCTCCTCTGTATTCATCCCGCTACCACTACACTCCGTCCATACCAGCTGCTCCCTGAGTGCTCCAGACTTGCTCTCACTTTAATGCCTTTGCATTGTCTGTTTTCCCCCTAGGATGCGCTTGCTTCACTTATCCTTATGTGTCAACACTCTTGGATGTTTTTCACAAATGTCAGCTTCCTAACAAAGTCCACTCTGATCATCTCTATTTAAATGCAATTATGCCCCCATACATATTTCCAGTATATTCACGCATACTCCTTATCCTGCTCTGTTTTAGTAGACTTTCTAAAATGTATGCAATTTACTACAATTACTAGATCCCACAGAAGATCGTGAAAAGGTAGCAAATGATTAAAGACCTATTAAATAAAAGGTACCTGAATGCCTGAGTCATGGCTTGGAGCAGACAGTCCAGGAGAATCTCCATGAGCAAGGACTGACTGCTTACCAGGAGGTCCATCGCCAGTTCCATATAACACAGATTACTGCCTTCAACTGGCCTTGCTGTCTTTCAAGAGCCTCCTCAACTTATCAGCTAATATCTCAGGGGTGAATGGAGCCACTCATAGGATAAAGAAAATAACAATAGCACCTACAGGACCCAGCAACCAGAGAAAAACAGCAGAATGCCTAAAACTAGCAGCTCCTCATAAACCAGAACTGCTGGAGAATAAGGATGCTTTAATTTCTGAGATTTAAAACAGAACAATAACAATGGTGCTCAAAAATTCGGTTCTAATATATGAAGAGAAAAGGAAAAAAAGAGAGACTGGAATTCAAAGAGTTGCTTTTGGTTTTTGTTTTCATTTTTTTATAACTTTACAAATTCTACAGATGAACTAAAGGAGCTGTTATTTTCTGTTGAAGATTGAATTCAGGCCTGTATGATTAAGCAATACATTTCTCAACACAGAAAGTAAAAACAGAAAGAAATGGAAACCATAAGAGAAATTTTTTAAAGGGCCTTGCAGGACAGATGCAGAGACTGAATATGTGAATAGTGAAAGTTCCAAGGGAGGGAAAGGGAACAGATGTAGGAGTGCATTAATTAAGGAAATAATAGAAGAAATTTCCCCTTGTTTGAGGAAAGGCTCAAGTCTGCAAATTTAAAGTGCTCATTGAGTTCCAGGCATAATTAATGAGGAAAAAATATTTTTTTAAATCCCAGTTGGGCATATCCAGGCAGGATTCCTAAATTCAAGCATAAAGAAAATATATAGGCTGTCACACCTAAAATCTGCATTACATACAAAGAAAAGGGCCAACACAAATAGGACTGAGGCACTAGACAGAAGAAAACAGAAGTACCCCCACAGAGCACTGAGGGAAGAGGAGGCCAACCCCAAAACCTACTGCCCACTGAGATAGCCCCCTGCCAGGGTGAGAGAGGGTGTGGGCAAACATGCGGGAATCCAGGACTGACATCACCACATCTTCCACTACAGCAATGCTTCAGGAAGGACCTAAGGCAACAGGGTAATCAAAATAGAGTTCCCAATAGGGCACAAGAAGGGGAGGAAATAGCGTGAGAATGCAGCTCTGTCTCTCTGCAGGTGCATTTGTATACAATTTTCCACTTAGATATACACAAAGTGAAGTGAAATTCTCTCAGTCATGTCTGACTCTTTGTGACCCCATAGACTCTATAGTCTATGGGGATTCTCCAGGCCAGAATACTGGAGAGGGTAGTCGTTCCCTTCAGGGAATCTTCCCAACCCAGGGATCTAACCCAGGTGTCCCGCATTGCAGGCGGATTCTTTACCAGCTAAGCCACCAGGGAAGCAGATATACATATACTTAAATATAAACTGAAAATGATAGAATGCCAGGGAATCTGTAATATTAGTGCCAAACAATGATCATATAAAGAGAAGAAACATCTTACAGGGGAAAACCTAAAAATGTCTAAGAATACTAAATGATCTCAAGTCCTCAGAAAGGGAGGAAGAAACAAGTAGAGAAGGGAAGTGGAAGTTTTCTTAAGATTTTAACTGAGTAGGAAAGTAAAAGTATTACAAAGGTGAAAGAGGACAGCAAGGAAATAAACATGTCTATGGAGGGATATTGGAGAAGGAAATGGCAACCCACTCCAGTGTTCTTGCCTGGAGAATCCCAGGGATGGTGGGAGCCTGGTGGGCTGCCATCTCTGGGGTCGCACAAAGTCGGACACGACTGAAGGCTGCCGTCTCTGGGGTCGCACAAAGTCGGACACGACTGAAGTGACTTAGCAGCATGGAGGGATATGATTGGTATCTTGTTTTCATATTGACAGCAGAGAAAGAAGTGATCCAATAGAAGTAAACGAAATGGGAGAGTAATGCCTAGAAGAGAGGGCAAATGTGATAGAAACTCTAAATTCAATAAGGAAAATGTAGACAACTAATAGTACTTCGATCAACCCACCAAAATTAAGGGGGAGGCGGCACAATATAAATAATATGCATGAGGTAAAAGAAAGAAAGAAAATCAAAGATATCTGTTTTCAATTAAATGTAAATAGATTAGATGCATCTTTCAAAGACAAAGATTGTCAGGTTGAATTTTTTTTTTTTAAAGTGGATGTCTCTCAGACAGTAAAGCATCTGCCTACAAAGCGGGAGACCACAGGTTAATCCCTGGGTCGGGAAGTTTCTCTGGAGAAGGAAATGGCAACCCACTCCAGTACTCTTGCCTGGACAATCCTACAGATACAGGAGCCTGGTGGGCTACAGTCCATGGAGCTGCAGAGTCGGGAATGACTGAGCGTCTTCACTTCACTTCTCATATTCAAAACAAAATTTGTTTTAATGTTGGAAATAAATAAATAGGCAAATAGATATCAGGAAAATACATTTTTTTTTAAAGAAAAGTTAAACAGAAAAAGCAGCGTACAATTATAACTAGCAAAGCAGCAGTTAAGATTAAAAGCATTAATCGGAGACTTCCCTGGTGGTCTAGTGGTTAAGAAGCCACTTGTTAATGCAGGGGACATGGGTTTGATTCCCTGGTCCATCTGGGAAGATTCTACATGCCACGCAGCAGCTAAGCCCTAGAACTCAAGTACTGAAGCCAGCGTTCTAGATCCTGTGCTGCAACAAGAGAGTAACCCCCTCTCATGGCAACTACAGAAAAGCCCATGAGCAGCAACAAAGACCCAGCGCAGCCAAAAATTAACGAATTAACTAAAAGCATTAATTAGGACAAAAGGAAGTTTACCAAACATAAAGACTCCATTTACGAAAAGGATAGAACAGTCACGAATCTCTGTGTACAAAATATCTGAAAAGCTAAATATGTGAAACAAACATCATTAAGATGTTTCTTCTTAAGATCATCTTCTTAAGAAAGTATACATACACCTTAACTCTACAGTGGTTTATTTTAATGATTACAGTTATTATATCACTTTTTTAAAATTTTTTATTTTTACTTTATTTTACTTTACATTACTGTATTGGTTTTGCCATACATTGACATGAATCCGTCTCGGGTGTACATGAGTTCCCAATCCTGAACACCCACCCCTCACCTCCCACCCCATATCAACTCTCTGGATCATCCCCGTGCACCAGTCCCAAGCATCCTGTATCCTGTATAGAACCTAGACTGGCAATTCATTTCTTACATGATAGTATACATGTTTCAGTGCCATTCTTCCAAATCATCCCACCCTCTCCCTCNTACCCAATATCATCTCTCTGGATCATCCCCGTGCACCAGTCCCAAGCATCCTGTATCCTGTATAGAACCTAGACTGGCAATTCATTTCTTACATGATAGTATACATGTTTCAGTGCCATTCTTCCAAATCATCCCACCCTCTCCCTCTCCCTCAGAGTCCAAAAGTCTGTTCTATACATCTGTGTCTCTTTTGCTGTCTCGCATACAGGGTTATCATTACCATCTTTCTAAATTCCATATATATGTGTTAGTATACTGTATTGATGTTTTTCTTTCTGGCTTACTTCACTCTGTATAATAGGCTCCAGTTTCATCCATCTCATTAGAACTGATTCAAATGTATTCTTTTTAATGGCTGAGTAATACTCCATTGTGTATATGTACCACTGCTTTCTTATCCATTCATTTGCTGATGGACATCTAGGTTGTTCCCATGTCCTGGCTATTATAAACAGTGCTGCAATGAACATTGGGGTACACGTGTCTCTTTCAATTCTGGTTTCCTCGGTGTGTATGCCCAGCAGTGGGATTGCTGGGTCATAAGGCAGTTCTATTTGCAATATTTTAAGGAATCTCCACACTGTTCTCCATAGTGGCTGTACTAGTTTGCATTCCCATCCAACAGTGTAAGAGGGTTCCCTTTTCTCCACACCCTCTCCAGCACTTATTGCTTGCAGACTTCTGGATCACAGCCATGCTGACTGGTGTGAAATGATACCTCATTGTGATCTTGATTTGCATTTCTCTGATAATAAGTGATGTTGAGCATCTTTTCATGTGTTTGTTAGCCATCCATATGTCTTCTTTGGAGAAATGTCTATTTAGTTCTTTCACTCATTTTTTGATTGAGTCGTTTATTTTTTCAGAATTGAGCTGCATAAGTTGCTTGTATATTTTTGAGATTAGTTGTTTGTCAGTTACTTCACTTGCTATTATTTTCTCCCATTCAGAAGGTTGTCTTTTCACCTTGCTTATAGTTTCCTTTGTTGTGCAGAAGCTTTTAATTTTAATTAGATCCCATTTGTTTATTTTTGCTTTTATTTCCAGTATTCTGGGAGGTGGATCATAGAGGATTCTGCTGTGATTTATGTAAGAGAGTGTTTTGCTATGTTCTCCTCTAGGGGTTTTATAGTTTCTGTTCTTACGTTTAGAAGAACGTAAGAACAGAAACTATTATATCACTTTTATATTCATATTCCTGTGTTTAGTGCTTGTGACTGTTTATAATTTGATAGAGACCCGAAGGTTCAGTTAATCATAGAAGAAGGGCTGGAGATATTAAATTTACTTATAAAGAGTCCAACCAGTCTACTTGTTTTGAAAGCTGGTGGTCCCTTTACCACACTGTGCTGACTCCCTCGGGCCCAAGGGAACCCAGCCAGGAGCATCACAGCACCCACCAGAGAAAGAGCAGAACAGAGTCCCTGGGGCCCCTCCGAGGAAATGCTCTGGCCCTGCTGGTGCAGCAGGAACTCAGGCCCTCCTTCCAGCCTGGGCCTCCGCCAGGACCCTCTGAGCCTCACACTGCAGCCCCACTCCTAACGCTTGACCCCCGTGGGAGCGTCTTGAAGGGAGATGGGGAGTTCTCTCTGTCCTCTGCCAGCCACTCCCTAGATTCACTCCTGGCACTTAGAAAGCATTCATCCCTCTTCAGTTTCCACAGCAAACATGTTTTGAGCACACAGATGTACAAGGCCCTGCCCTGGGTTTCTTTATTTTGTTGTTTATCAGTCACTAAGTCATGTCCATCTATTTCTACTTTATTGACTGTGCCAAAGCCTTTGACTGTGTGGATCACAATAAACTGTGGAAAATTCTGAGAGAGATGGGAATACCAGACCACCTGACCTGCCTCTTGAGAAATCTGTATGCAGGTCAGGAAGCAACAGTTAGAACTGGACATGGAACAACCGACTGGTTCCAAACAGGAAAAGGAGTACATCAAGGCTGTATACTGTCACCCTGCTTATTTAACTTATAAGCAGAATACATCATGAGAAATGCTGGACTGGATGGAAGAAGCACAAGCTGGAATCAAAATTGCCAGGAGAAATATCAATAACCTCAGATATGCAGATAACACCACCCTTATGGCAGAAAGTGAAGAGAAACTAAAAAGCCTCCTGATGAAAGAGGAGAGTGAAAAAGTTGGCTTAAAGCTCAACATTCAGAAAACAAAGATCATGGCATCTGGGGAAATAAATGGGGAAATGGTGGAAACAGTGTCAGACTTTATTTTGGGGGGCTCCAAAATCACTGCAGATGGTGATTGCAGCCATGAAATTAAAAGACACTTACTCCTTGGAAGAAAAGTTATGACCAACCTAGATAGCATATTCAAAAGCAGAGACATTACTTTGCAGAAATAAATGGGGAAATGGTGGAAACAGTGTCAGACTTTATTTTGGGGGGCTCCAAAATCACTGCAGATGGTGATTGCAGCCATGAAATTAAAAGACACTTACTCCTTGGAAGAAAAGTTATGACCAACCTAGATAGCATATTCAAAAGCAGAGACATTACTTTGCCGACTAAGGTCCGTCTAGTCAAGGCTATGCTTTTCCCATTGGTCATGTATGGATGTGAGAATTGGACTGTGAAGAAGGCTGAGTGCCAAAGAATTGATGCTTTTGAACTGTGGTGTTAGAGAAGACTCTTGAGAGTCCCTTGGACTGCAAGGAGATCCAACCAGTCCATTCTGAAGGAGATCAACCCTGGGATTTCTTTGAAAGGAATGATGTTAAAGCTGAAACTCCAGTACTTTGGCCATCTCATGTGAAGAGTTGACTCACTGGAAAAGCTCTGATGCTGGGAGGAATTGGGGACAGGAGGAGAAGGGGACGACCAAGGATAAGATGGCTGGATGGCATCATGGACTCAATGGAAGTGAGTCTGAGTGAACTCCGGGAGTTGGTGATGGACAGGGAAGCCTGGTGTACTGCGATTCATGGGGTCGCAAAGAGTTGGACACAACTGAGCGATTGAACTGAACTGAACTGAAGTCATGTCCGACTACTGTTTGTGACCCCATGGACTGCAGCATACCAGGCTCCTCTGTCCTCCACTATCTCCTAGAGTTTGCTCCAATTCATATCCATTGAGTTGGTGATGCTATCTAATCATCTCATCCTCTGCCACTCTCTTCTCCTGCCTTCAATCTTTCCCAGCATCAGGATCTTTTCCAATGAGTCGGCTCTTCCCATGAGGTGGCCAAAGTATTGCAGCTTCAACTTCAGCCTCAGTCCTTCTAATGAATATTCAGGGTTGAGTTTCTTTAGGATTGACTGGTTTGATCTCCTTGTTGTCCAAAGGACTCTCAAGAGTCTTCTCCAGCACCACAGATTGAAAGCATCAATTCTTTGGTGCTCAGCCTTCTTTATGGTCCAACTCTCATATCTGTACATGACTCTTGGAGCTTTGACTATAAAGAGATTTATCAGCAGTGTGATGTTTCTGCTTTTTAATATCCTGTCTAGGTTTATCATAGCTTTTCTTCCAAGGAACAAGCATCTTCTTAATTAGGGCTCTTTTTCCCTCGATACTCTTCTCAGGTCTGGTGAATGTGCCAGAGCTGTAGGACTCATGTGTGGCTTCCAAATGCTCCATATTCAGGGGTTGTCTGACAACGGTCCATAGGCAGTGCTGACCCATGACTTAATTTCTAGGTAGTGAGCTTTAGTAAAGCTAAATCTATTCTATTCAGACAATTGCTCCTTATTCTGATACTGTATGTCCTTCTTCTTTTATAGTTTAGACTTTAACTTATGAAATGATAACAGATGGCAGAGTTTATCATTAATAATCTTACTGGAAAATAAATGTTTCCAACCCTATGAATGCTCCCTCAAATAATTTATGATAGATAGAAGATGTATAATTCAGTGAATTCAAATATGTTGGGACCCCTGTTTTCCTGGCTTCCTCCCTACTCATTTTTCAATGTGTGTGGTCATCCTGTGCCACATGCAGGATCTTAGTTCCCCAACCAGGGACTGAACCCATGTCCCCTGCAGTGGAAGACTAGAGCCTTAATCACTGGACTGCCAGAGAGGTCCCCCTTCTCTGTACTTCTAAGGACTATCCATGCTGCACAGATACATTTCTACCACTACCTCTCAATCTGCAAACACATCTTGACCAGCAATGGAAATGGTCCAGTCATTCAAGGCACCAGATTTCCCCTGGAGGGAGGGGGACTACACGATACAGAGTCCTGTCCTGGAAGACTGGAAGAACACACTGCATTGCCAAGCATTGCTGAGCCTGGTGGATCTGTTCCCACACTGCCAACTGATGTCACAAGCTTGGTCCCCCACATATGCTACGGGGAAACATCACAATCCAGTGTCGCTCTAAAAGAAAAATTCTCAGATACCGGCATTGTTGCTGTTCAGTCGCCAAGTCACGTCCAACTCTTCATGACCCCATGGACTACAACACACCAGGCCTGCCTATCCCTCACCATCTCCCAGAGTTTGCCCAAGATCATGTCCATCGAGTTGGTGATGCCATCCAGCCGCCTCATCTTCTGTCATCCCCTTCTCCTACTGACCTCAATCTTTCCCATCATCAGGGTTTTTTCCAATGAGTCATCTCTTCACATCAGTTGGCCAAAGTATTGGAGCTTCAGCTTCAGCATCAGTCCTTCCAATGAATATTTAAGGTTGATTTCCTTTAGGACTAACTGGTTTGATCTTGCTGTCCAAAGGACTCTCAAGCATCTTCAGCACCACAGTTTAAAAGCATCAATTCTTTGGCCCAGACACATCCATAGTAATCATCACAAATATGGCAAAGTTGCCCTGAGTCTACCTTAAAATTCAAAATAAAAAAGTTGATTAAAATTTTACCAATATCAAACCAATGATAGAGAGGTATTGTCTTCGTTTGCACCACGCTCTTACCTTTCTAAATTTCAAAATGATTTCTGAGGTTCTTCCCTCATTCAGTGGTTCAAATTTTAGGAAGTTTACTTTTAACCCAGGATGAGTTTAGAAGTTCAGCTCATTTGACATGGTACTTCACGTCTCTCCTCCACTAGAGACAGCCTGCTGTTGGGAAATTTGGTTTGTCTGAGGGCAAGTATCTGAGTTTGAATCTCGACTGAAAAGTTTTTATGAGCTACATTGTTACTTTCAGCAAGTTTTTAATATCTCTAAGCCAGGGCTTCATCATTTGTAAAATGGGTATCATAAGGCAAACAACACAGTTGTAATGTATCTGGTATAAAGTATCTAAGAAATGCTAGTAGTATTTGTTAATCTAATTAGACTTCAAATTTTACTTTCAAATAAACTTTAAAAAGATATTATTTTTTCTGTTTGTACTATTTTTTTAAAAAAGCAGTTGGGAGGAAGTGTTTAAATTTACTTCTCAAGTTTGTAAAGAATGGCACGAATGAGCCTGGAGCGAACAGGATCTCATGCCAAATGCTCTTGCCCACTTGTGATGCCACAGCTCCACAAATAAAAACCACACGTAATCTTAGCTTTGATTTTACCCCACTGTCTCTTTAGCCAAGCAGTGTCCTTAGCACTGTGCTTCAGTGCTGAATCATTACTGACTCAGAGGTTTATAAATACAGCTACTTGAATCACTTGGAGTTTTCTTTAGTGGTCCCCTACTTCCCTCTCAAGTTTCAATTAAACCTGACCCCATAAAGGGAGTGATATCTGACTTCCCACATTAGCAGGGCTGCTGTCTCTATGACGTACCTGATACATTTATAAGAAGGAACATTCTAAAAATAAGCTTAATGTATTCTCATTCAATTCACTAAATAGCTGATGTAACTTGAAGACAGTAAGTCGTCCTCATCAGTGTTCTGTAACAGCTTACTAAATGTCAGAAAGAAATAGAAATGTTCTAAGCTAGGATCCGTTCTTAATTCCTTACATAATAAGCTGGAATGCATACATTTTACAGAAGAGAAAACTTTAAAATAATGTAAATATAATACATTCAAAATCTAAATCTCATTTGGAATAGTTAAAAAATATTCATAAAGACAGCAAAGGTGCTGTGTTGAAAGCAATTGAAATGTGACTGCCAGTACATGAAACCATTTCAGTAAGAAATGTACTTAAGAAATGGAGGTAGAATTATAGAGTAACACACAAGTAAATCAACACTGTTAGACCCAACTCATTGTCTATGCTAATCATGTACAGCAGCAAAGATAATCCAAATTTTTTTATATTTGTTTTGTTTTGAGGGCTTCCCTGGTAGCTCATTTGGTAAAGAATCTGACTGCAATTCAGGAGACGCCAATTCAATTCCTGGGTCGGGAAGATCCCCTGGAGAAGGGAATGACAACCCACTCCAGTATTCTTGCCTGGAGAATCCCCATGGACAGAGGAGCCTGGTAGGCTACAGTCCAGGGGGTCGCAAAGAGTCACACACAACTGAGTGACTAACACACACACATTATTTGCAGTAGATTTATCTTCCCAATTATATTTAAGATTTATTTCCCTTTTTGGATATTCATTACCTGATGGATAGGGAAACATACCCAATGGCATTCTCAAGGGCACAGATAAATAAAAATTTTTCCAGAGATTATCAACAGAGCAAATTGTGTCTGTCCGTAGGTCGTGCAGCCTGGAACCCTGAGAGTGTGGAAAGGAGTGAGACCAAGCACGTTATTGATGGCTCTGCCGTCCATCAGCCACCCTAGGCAGACCAAGGGAAGCATGATTGCAAGCACGCCTACTCATTGCGATCCTCCTTTCCTCTAGGCATGCACCTTACCTCTTCAGGGCTGTCATGGCTAGAACATCATGGAGGATGGGCCTCATGACAAAGGACCACCTGGGCTTCTTTGAAACCACATATCATCCTTATATGTTTTGAGACATGCTTTAGATGTTTCTTTTAAAAACCCTACAACTAGTCTAAAAATGGATTCTACTTTAGAACAGACTTACAGCCAATGATGGCAGTCTCCCTAGAACTCTGCTTCATGACCTGCTGGTAAAACCTTTCATTTGCTGGCTATACTGTTCAGTACAACTGTGTAGCTTATTGTGTTGTTGAACATGTTGATGGTGTCATGAATTCTAGACCATCAGTGGATTCTACAATTCAAAATTCAAATATTAAAATCTTTGCAAATTTGCAGAGACTCTTAATCAACATTTTTATGACATCCTAAAAGGTGACATTGTGATTGCAAAAAGCTCAAGTGATCCAAAATCAAATATTTGTAAAAGAATTATTGCTTTGGAAGGAGACAAAATCCTCAGCAATAATCCATCAGATTTCTTTCAAAGCTATAGTTGGGGCTTCCCTGGTGGTCCAGTGGTTAAGAATCCACCTTTCAATGCAGGGGACACGGGTTTGATCCCTGATCAAGGAACTAAGATCCCACCTGCTGTAGGGCAACTGAGCTCGTGTGCCACAGCTATATTGAGCCTGCTATCTAGAGCCTGTGATCTGTGACAAGAAGCCGAAGCTGCTGCAATGCCAAGCCTGCACACCACAACCAGCGAGTAGTCCTCACTCACTGCAACTAGAGAAATCTCGCTCACAGCATTGAAGAATCCGTGTGCTGCAACAAAGACCTAGCACAGCCGTATAAAGAAATAAATAATTTTTTTAAAGCTATAGTTATGTGCCAATAGATATTTGGTCAGAAGGTGGAAATCTACAGAATTCTACAGATTGCAGGTACTGTTGGACCTATTTCATGCAAACTAATATAAGAATGTGTCTTGTTTAAGATTTGACCTCTGAGTGATTTGGGATTTCTACCTGAATGTCTTAAAGGCCACAGATTTTACGATGATTAGCAAGCATTTATTCTCTGACTTGCCTATTGTCTCCTGTTCAATTGAATTTTTTGTTGCCACTAAAATCATATACTTACCAATAAAATATTTACTATTCAAAAAAAAAAGTACTTCCAATTTGAGGCAGGGGACAAGTATAGGGAAAGCTAATATAAATCTATTGAAAACGAATGACACTCTGCTATATTTAAAATGGATAACCAACAAGGCCTACTGTGTAGCACATGGAATTATGCTAAATGTTATGTGGCAGCCTGGATGGGAGAGGAGTTTGGGGGAGAATGGATACATGTATATCTATGGCTGAGTCGCTTTGCTGTCCACTTGAAGCTATTACAACATTGCTAATTGATTATACTTTGAAACAAAATAAAAATTTTTTTAATCTTTTTAAAAAATGAAGCTATCTCTTTCTAGGTGGGCTATACAGGAAAAAAATGAATGAGCTAAGCTACATGCTGAGAAAATTTTGCAAAGAAATCTTTCTGATTCTTAAGAAGGAGATAAACCTCAATTTATGCAAAAATTCTTCTTAATCTTGTAAATCCTAGGTAAGGTAATAGTGGAACAACTAGCTTCAGATCTCTTCTCAGACACAGACAAAATCATGAAAGTTATAGGAAACAGTTCCTCAGTACTGAGAGTAAGGCATGTTGTCAACAAACAAGAAAGGATCAGAAGATGTCACTAAAAATCAATTCAGCTTTCCCACCTGGAAATGCAGGGTTACAAGAAGAGAGTAAAGCAAATCTTGACAAGTTTCACCAGCAATCTCTAATAATGAGTGATGAGGGCAAGAGGTGAGAGTGACAACAGATGGACCACACATTCAGAGGCTGAGGCAGGCAGGGAAGGCAAGCCCTGAAGACAGCAGAAAATCTGCAGCAACTCAGCTTGCTTGCCGCCACCCAGATGCTCCACAGCAGATGTGTTCTGACCTGAAGAAGCACTTTCTGAAATGAGGAAGGAGTCAGGACCCTCAATCCCACTCTGACAGGGTAGGAAAGACCATGAGAGAGATGGAGACCACTCCTTGTGGAGGCACGTTTGTGCTGGCCCTAACTCCAGCATCTATTGAACCGGTGACCCATGGAACTGGCTCCAAGCTTTCTCTCATCCAAAATTGTACCTCCCTAGCCATTTCTTCCTGATACATTAAAACACATTCCCAAATCAGAAGTAATTGCGAACATTGTAGAGGGATAGTCCTGCACAATGACAAGTCACTTTCCAATTTGGAGGGCAAAATCCTGCAGGAAGATCCCAGAGAAAGTTATACCCATCCCGTATCCTTGGAGTTAGAAGAAGGATGAACAAAATATCAAATGTAAAATCTGGCCTCTGGTACAACAATTTAAACAAAAAGTGGAAACACAACTTCTGAGACAAATGTATAGATTTCCCTCATTTCTGATCCACTTGTGACTCCCATTCCTTCGCTACCCTATTCAGACTTCTGAATGATTGAACTGAAAACATTATCCAACAAATCCAGTACTCCGAGTTATCTATAAAAGAATGAGGAAAAATTCTTTTAAAAAACAGACTGGAGTCAGATAGCTTCTTTGTAACATTAAATGCCAAAAGAAAAAGGAATCATTACTTTTTTAGGGAAATAGTTATAACACTGAGTCAAATAATAATAATATGAAATAGAACACTCAGTAAAATGTCCTTTTCATATAGGGATAACAGGAAAATCAAATTTTCAAATCTTCAAGAAGTACACAACCAATATACTCTACTCAAAAATGACGAGGTTGTGTACTTTTGCGACCCCATGGACTGTAGCCTACCAGGCTCCTCCCTTCATGGGATTCTCCAGGCAAGAGTACTGGAGTGGGTTGCCATTTCCTTCTCCAGGGGATCTTCCCGACCCAGGGACTGAACCCGGGTCTCCCACATTCCAGGCAGGTGCTTTAACCCCTGAGCCACCAGGGAAGCCCAGTGGTCAGAAAGAGATGAAAATAAAGAAGTAACATTTCTCTAGGAGGTGGGTCAAAGAGGATCTTTGCTGTGATGTATGTTAAAGAGGGTACACTGCCTATGTTTTCCTTTAAGAGCTTTATAGCTTCTGGCCTTCCATTTAAATCATTAATCCATTTTGAGTTTATTTTTGTGTATGGTGTTAGAAAGTGTTCTAGTTTTATCCTTTTCTTGTAGCTGTCTAGAGTTTTCCCAGCACCACTTACTGAAGAGGCTGTCTTTTCTCCATTGTATATTCTTGCCCCTTTTAGCAAAAAAGGTGCCCATACAAGATCCTCTTTGACCCACCTCCTAGAATAATGGAAATAAAAACAAAAATAAATAATGGAACTTAATTAAACTTAAATGTTTTTGCACAGCAAAGGAAAATAATTGCAAATGAAACAACTGACAAAGGATTAATCTCCAAAATATACAAGCAGCATACCAATAAAAACCAGGGAAATGGAAAGAAATGTCACCCTTGATAAATTCTTCATCTTAAAGATGACAGTCATTAGATGCTATTTCATGTTAATAACTTGAGAAAGTTTGCATTTAAATATTTAAAAGAAATCAGGTCTTCTGCATTGCAGGCAGTTTCTTAACCATCTGAGCCATTGGAAGTCCAATTTTAATTCACAAAATTACTAAATCATATACTTACTTGTATTTAAAAAATGAAAACAGAAAAACTACATATGCTATATCAAGATAGAATATAAATTAAACCAAGAAAAGGCAGAAAACATGAAATGAAATAGGAATAGTAATAACCATATGTCATAAAAATAAATGTAAAAGAAATAATCTCATCTGTTAAAAGGAAAGATTCTTAATCAGGTCAAAACACAAAATCCAATTATACATTATCATTAAGATATATACTCAAAATAACTCAGAAAAGTTAAGAAGAAAAACAACAAAAAAGCACAAGTTACAGTGTAAACATCAAAGTAAAAATAAAGGGGAAAAAACATTGAATATAATAGAGTCACTTTTGTTAAGATCTGAAAATTCACAATGAATATAATCTATCAGAAACATGTGTCAAATAGCACACCCTTATACATACAGCTTAAAAGTTAAAAAGGAAATGACTATAGACATAAAGAAATTAATATAATGATACAATCCTAAAAGATTACATACATCAAAAACAAATAATGAAAGCATTATTTTTTGCTTTTGAACTGTGATGTTGGAGAAGACTCTTGAAAGTCCCTTGAACTACAAGGATATCCAACCAGTCCACCCTAAAGGATATCAGTCCTGAATACTCATTGGCAAGACTGATGCTGAAATTGAAATAAAATACTTTGGCCACCTGATGTGAAGAACTGACTCATCGGAAAAGACCCTGATGCTGGGAATGATTGACGTTGGGAGGAGAAGAGAACAGAAGATGAGATGGTTGGATGGCATCACCGACTTGATGGACATAAGTTTGAGTAGGCTCCGGGAGTTGGTGATGGACAGGGAAGCCTGGCATGCTGCAGTCTGTGGGGTCACAAAGAGTCGGTCACAACTGAGCAACTGAACTAAACATTATTTTAATATGCTTGCAAATGCCAAATTTAAAGAAAGTCCACCTCCTTTTCAGATTGCCATGGAATTTAATGTAACGGAACATTGTGAAATGTTATATGAAATGTTACATGGAACATTAAGAAATGTTCCATTATAATGGAGCGTGTGTGAACTTATGGAATATAATTACAAATTTGTTCTGAGAGAAACACACCCCCACTCTCCTCCCCACCCTCACCAGTCTTTTCTCTTTCTTTCATTTTAGATAGATTTTTGCTCCATTATCAAGTTCACTAATAGTTCCTTCTGCAATGTCTTATATGGTGCTGATTTTATTCAATGGAATTTTTATTTTAGATATTTTATTTTTCGTCTCTAGATGTTCCACTGGGTTCTTTCTCAAATTGTCCATTTCTCTCCTCATATGTTTATGATTTCTTTTCGCTCTTAAGCATATTGAAAATGTTTGTAATATAGGTTTTGGTGTTCTTCCCTGCTAATTTCATCATCTCTTTCACTTCTGAGTATATATCTATTAACTTCTGCTATCCTCATTGTGAATCACATTTTCCTTGATCCTTCTTATGTTTATTCTTTACCCCTGATCTACCTGGGAAGCCCTGTGGTAAGGGTTACATGCAAATTAATCAAGGCTTGTTTTCAAAACTCATCAATGATGAAAGTCAAGAGTAATCTTTCTACTATCATTAATTTTGTCCCACTACAAGGTGCGAACTTTCTGGGATCTCAACTGAATGTCCTGTGTAGTCATCAGCATCTGTTTACTCTGGCTGTTGGAACCTGAAAGATTCCTAGCCTACGTCAGCTCTAGAACTTGCCCTGCTTCATATCTGCCTGGCAATTTCCCTTTCCCCAGAAGTTAATTTTTCCTGGCCTTGAGGAGTTTCATCCTATGCATGTGAAGCACAGTATTCAGTCCACAATTCAAGCAGATCTCTAGGTGGATCTCTGGCACTCTTCCTCTGTGTATCTGCCTCCTCTCCAGTGCTCTGCCCTGTATATTCCTGCCATCCTAGTCTCCCCAAACTCCATTCTTTTCCTCTATTCAACAATACTTGTGGGCTCTGCTTGGGTTCCCTGTCCATGTGCTGTCCTCTAGAAATTGTC
Source organism: Aepyceros melampus (assembly GCA_006408695.1). Taxonomy (NCBI): domain Eukaryota; kingdom Metazoa; phylum Chordata; class Mammalia; order Artiodactyla; family Bovidae; genus Aepyceros; species Aepyceros melampus. Next base: position 252,508 of record SJXQ01012030.1, on the reverse strand, counting down.
TTCAGGCTAAAAGCTAAGGTAACTGTGGGGCTCATCTCATTTCTTTCCCTTATCAGACGGACCACAGTGCTGTGCTTCCTGTTGTTCCACATCTGAAACTGTTGTTTTTTGTTCCACTGTTGTAGTTGTTTGTGGTGGGAGACTAATTTTGGAAGCTGTTACTATCTCATAACCAGAAGCGGAAGTTCCAACCAAAATCTTTTTACTAAGAAAACCTTCTTTTTAAATTTTTATTGAAGTACAGTTGATTTACAGTGTTGTGTTAGTTTCAGGCATACAGCAAAGTGAATCAGTCACACATATACATAAATCCATACTTTTAGATTCTTTTCCCATACAGGCCATCACAGAGTATCGAGCATTCCCTGTGTTATGTAGTAGGTGCTTATTATCTATTTTATATATAGTATTATGTATATAGGAGAAGGCAATGGCACCCCACTCCAGTTCTCTTGCCTGGAAAATCCCATGGATGGAGGAGCCTGGTGGGCTTCGGTCCATGGGGTCGCTAAGAGTTGGACACGACTGAGCAACTTCACTTTGACTTTTCACTTTCATGCATTGGAGAAGGAAATGGCAACCCACTCCAGGATTCCTGCCTGGAGAATCTCATGGATGGCGGAGCCTGGTGGGCTGCCATCTATGGGGTCGCACAGAGTTGGACACGACTGAAGCAACCTAGCAGCAGCAGTATGTTATGTCAGTCCCAGTCTCTTAATTTGTCCCTTCTCCCCATTTCCCCTGGTAGGTCTAAATTTGTTTTCCATACCTGTGACTCTACTTCTGATTGGTAAGTAAATTCATTTGCACCGTTTTTTAAAATTCCAAACATCATATGTCTGTCTGATTTACTTCACTCAGTATGACAGTCTCGATCTATCCATGTTGCTGCATATGGCATTATTTTGCTATTTTTATGGCTGAGTAATATTCTATTGTACATATGAACCACATCTTTTTTATCTATCCATTCCTCTGTTGATAGACATTTAGATTATCTCCATTTCCTTGATATTGTAAATAGTGTTGCAATGAATATTGTGCTGTATATATCTTTCTGGATTATTTTCTCTAGGTATATGTTCAGGAGGGATTGCTGGGTCACATGGTAATTATAGTTTTAGATTTTTAAGAAACCTCCTTACTGTTCTGGAGAACAGTAACGGTACCAAGGTACACTCCTACCAACACTGTAGGTGAGATCTCTTCTCTCCACACCCTCTCCAGCACTTACTGCTCATGGAGATTTTGATGAGGGCCATTCTGACCAGTGTGAGGTGATACCTCATTGTAGTTTTGATTTGAATTTCTCCAGTAAATGGTAATGTGGAATGTCTTTTCATGTACTTTTTGATCATTTGTATGGCTTCTTTGGAGAAATGTCTATTTAGGTCTTCTGCCCATTTTTTGATTGGGTTGTTTTTTTTGATATTGAGCTGCATGAGATGTATACAGACTTTGGAAATTAATCCCTTGTCAGTTGCTTCATTTGAAAATATTTTCTCCCATTCTGAGTGTTGTGTTTTTGCTTTATTTATGGTTTTCTTTGCTGTGGAAAAGGTTTCAAGCTTAATTATGTTCCTTTTCTTTATTTTTGTTTTTTTTTTATTTACATTACTTTAGGAGGTGGATCAAAAAACATCTTGCTGAAAATTATGTTAAAGAATGTTCTGCTTAAATCCTTTTTGAGTTTATTTTTGTGTATGGTATTAGGGAGTTTCTAGTTTCATTCTTTTATGCTTAGCTATCCAGTTTTCCCAACACCACTATTGAAGAGACTGTCTTTTCTCCATTGTATGTTCTTGCCTCCTTTGTCACAGATTAGGTGAGCACAGGTACTTACCTCTGGGCTGTCTATCCCGCCCCATTGATCTATGTTTCTGATTTTGTACTAGTGCCTCATTGTTTTGATGACTGTAGCTTCATAGTATAGTCTGAAGTCAGGGAGCCTACTTCCTCCAGCTCTTATTTTCCTTCTCAAGATGGCTTTGATTAGTCAGAGTCTTTTGTATTTCCATACAAACTATAAAACATCTTGTTCTAATTCTGTGAAAAATGCCATTGGTAATCGGATAGAGATTGCATTGATTATGCATATTGCATTTGGGTAGTATAGTCATTTTCATAATATTGAATCTTCCACTCCAAGAATCTGGTGTATCTCTCCATCTGTGTCATCTTTAATTTCTTTCATTAGAATCATATAGTTTTCTGAATACAAGTCTTTTGCCTTCTTGGGCAGATTTATTTCTAGGTATGTTATTCCTTTTGATGCAGTGGTAAATGAGACGGTTTCTTTAATTTCTCTTTCTGCTCTTTCATTGTTAGTGTATAGGAATGCAAGAGATTTCTGTGTACTGATTTTGTATCCTCCAGCTTTACTAAACTCATTGATGAGCTCTAGTAGTTTTTCGGTGATGTCCTTAGGATTTTCGGTGTATGATATCACATCACCTATAAATAGTGGCAGAATTACTTTTCTTTTCCAATTTAGATTTATTTCATTTTTTTTTTTCAGCTCTGGTTGCCATGGCTAGGACTTCCACAACTATCTTGAAAACACTGGAAAAAGTGGACATCCTTGTCCCCTTCCTGACCTTAAAGGAAATGCTTTTAGCTTTTCACCATTGAGAATGATGTTTGCTATGAGTATATCATCAGTTCAGTTCAGTCACTTACTTGTCTCCTACTCTTTGCAACCCCGTGGACTGCAGCATGCCAGGCTTCCCTGTCCATCATCACTCCCAGAGTTTACTCAAACCATGTCCATCAAGTTGGTAATGCCATCCAATCATCTCGTCCACTGATCTCCCATCTCCTCCTGCCTTCAATCTTTCCCAGCATTAAGGTCTATTCCAATGAGTCAGTTCTTCGCAACAGGTGGCCAAAGTGTTGGAGCTTCAGCTTTGGCATCAGTCTTTTGAATGAATATTCAGGACTAAATTTCCTTTAGGGTTGACTGGTTTGATCTCCTTGCAGTCCAAGGGACTCTAAAGAGTCTTCTCCAACACCACAGTTCAAAACCATCAATTCTCTGGTGCTCAGCTTTCTTTATAATCCAACTCTCACATGCATACATAACTACTGGAAAAACCATAGCTTTGACTAGATGGACCTTTGTCACCAAAGTAATGTCTCTGCTTTTTAATATGTTTTCTAGGTTTGTCATAGCTTTTCCTCCAAGGGGCAAGCATCTTTTAATTTCATGGTTGCAGTCACCATCTGCAGTGATTTTGGAGCCTAAGAGAAAAGAGTCTGTTGCTGTTTCCATTGTTTCCCCATCTATTTGACATGAAGTGATGGGACTGGCTCCCATGATCTTCGTTTTTTGAATGTTGAGTTTCAAGTCAGCTTTTTCACTCTCCTCTTTCACTTTCATCAAGAGGCTCTTTAGTTCTTCTCGGCTTTCTGCCATAAGGGTGGTGTCATCTGCATATCTGAGGTTACTGATATTTCTCCATGCAATCTTGATTGCCAGCTTGTGTTGTCTGGCATTTTGCATGATGTACTCTGCATATAAGTTAAATAAGCAAAGTGACAATATACAGCCTTGACTTACTCCTTTCCCAATTTGGAACCAGTCTCTTGTTCCATGTCTGGTTCTAATTGTTGCTTCTTGACCTGCATACAGTTTTCTTAGGAGGCAGGTCAGGTTGTCTGGTATTGCCATCTCTTTAAGAATTTTCCACAGTTTGTTGTGATCCACACAGTCAAAGGCTTTGGCACAGTCAATGAGGCAGAAGTAGATGTTCTTCTGGAATTTCTTGCTTTTTCTATGATCCAAAGGATGTTGGCAATTTGATCTCTGGTTCCTCTGTCTTTTCTAAATCCAGCTTGAACCTCTAGAAGTTCTTGGTTCACATACTGTTGAAGCAAAGCTTGGGGAATTTTGAGCATTACCTTGCTAGCATGTGAAATGAGTGCAGTTTTCTGGTAGTTTGAGTGTTCTTTGGTATTGCCCTTCTTTGGGATTGGAATGAAAACTGACCTTTTCCAGTCCTGTGGCCACTGCTGCATTTTCCAAATTTGCTGGCATGTTGAATGTAGCACTTTCACACCATCACCTTTTAGGATTTGAAATAGCTTAGCCGGAATCCCATCACCTCCACTAGCTTTGTTCATAGTGATGCTTCCTAAGGCTCACTTGACCTTGCACTCCAAGAGATCTGGTTCTAGGTGAGTGATCACACCATCACGGTTATCTGAGTCATGAAGATCTTTTTTGTATAGTTCTTCTGTGTATTTTTGCCACCTCTTCTTGATATCTTCTACTTCTGTTAGGTCCATAGGGTTTCTGTCCTTTATCGAGCCCATCTTTGCATGAAATGTTCCCTTGGTATCTCTAATTTTTTTGAATAGATCTCTAGTCTTTCCCATTCTAATGTTTCCCTCTATTTCTTTGCATTGATCACTTAGGAAGGCTTTCATATTTTCCCTTGCTATTCATATATCATCTTTATTATGTTGAGATAGTTTTCCCCATGCCCACTTTCTGGAGAATTATTATTATAAATGGGTACTGAATTTTGTCAAAAGCTTTTTTTGCATCTGTTAAGATGATCATGCAGATTTTATTCTTAAATTTGTTTATATGATGTATCGCATTGATTGATTCATGTATATATTGAAGAATCCTTGCATCTCTGGGGTAAATCCCACTTGATCATGGTGTATGATCCTTTTAATGTGTTGTTGGATTCTGTTTGCTTGTATTTTATTTGAGGATCCCTGTCTATGTTCATCAGTGATATTGGCCTATAATTTCCTTTTTTGTGATATCTTTGCTGGTTTCATTATCAGGGTAATGTTCTCATAGAATGAATTTGGGAATATTCTTTCTTCTGCAACTTTTTGGGAGAGTTTCAGAAGGGTAGGTGTTAACTCTTCCTTAAACATTTGATAGAGTTTGCCTGTAAAGCCATCTGGTCTTGGAATTCTGTTTGTTGGAAGATTTTAATCACAAGTTTTTTTCTTTTTAGTACTTCTGATTGGTCTGTTCATATTTTCTATTTCTTCTTGGTTCACAAGAATCATGAGACAGTAGTATATGAATAAAATGGGCCGTCTAGATGAAATGAACAAATTCTTAGAAAGGTACAACCTTCCAAGACTGAACCAAAAATAACCTTAAGAATACATCTTTCCTTTCATACTGTTCTTACTCTCCTATGCCAACAAATAAACATAATCATTTCAATTGCTATACTTGCAAAATTTTCTGAAAAAAGTGTATTTACCATGGGACCCACAAAGACACCACATTTCTGAGGAAGAAAAGGCCAATTAGATATAATTCAAGTTGATGAGCACTGCCTGTCTTATGATCTGTCTTCCCATCATGCTTGTGAGCTCTGAGTCTTATTTCTAGAGGACAGATAGTCCATACCCTCTGGTTAGTGAAAATTTTTTAGGTTCTGGGGGTATGATTTCATGGTCTACACTCAATCAGGGTTTCTTTCTTCTTAAGAATAAGATACTGTGCTTTTTGTGTTTTACTAAAGGGTCTGTTTCAGTTGGATTTTGCCCCTGGGAGAGTGTCAGTGCTGCATATTTCTTACTGTTCATGCTATAGGAAAAGAGAGCCTTGGTGGCAACCTGCAGATAGTGCCTAGTTTGGATGCAATCATTCTGAGAGTAGAAGATGACTCTTTTCCTAATAATAATAGGAATAATAATAATAACCAGTAAATAAGAATAATATTGATAGCCAAATGCAATATAAGTAACTTCTTAACAACAGAAATAATTATTAGATATAATAATGAAGGATGTATGCTGAATGAATGTACTAACTAACAAATTTTACATTTATATTCAGTGGATATTGCAATATAAAGGATGATATGCTCCCTTTTTTCAATGTCCCCTGGCTAGTCTAGGAGGGTCCTATGTCTTGGATTCACTTCACTGTTTGACGAGATGCATTAATGCTTGACTTATTAAGTACCTGAATAGTACATGTAGTTTTAAATTCTATTAGGAACATTCCTTCTTCATTTCTAGCTGGTAAAAACTTATAGGATGATTGCTTTTCCCACACATAATAAGAGATAATGTAGTTGAACGAACCAACCAAATTTGATTTCTTATTTGTTTATCAACCCAAGATTTTTTCCCTTTCTTCTTGTAATTTTGTACTACATAGTTTCAGAAGAATTTCTTGTTGGGGGAGAAAAATATCCCAGAAGATTAGTTCACTCACAGAGCTGAAAGACTATTTTTCTTTAAGCATTATTCAAAAGAAACTAATTATCTTTAGAGAGCTAGAATTTGCAATGACCTCTCAGTCTGAATTTAGACTCTTCACAGGAAGATTTTTTCATTCTAAGTTATACTTATCTAACTTTTAATTTTAATAATTTTCTGTAACATAATAAAATGAGATTTATTTCAAAATATCATTGCAGTTGCTCCTTGGTTAGCTGCAATTGTGTATCCGAGCTGGATGTTATCATTAACATCTATTGTTTCTATTTATTTGGTTTTGCAATCCATACATGTAGAGTTAAAAAGAAAAAGTTTCTATATTTGGGCTTAGATTAAGACTCTAACTCATTCTCTGTCATCACAAATGGGAAAAATATCATTGAACATTTACTGGAAGAAAGACACTGAATTCTTTAAGTTCAAAGGAGACAATTTTAGTAAGTGAAGTAGATATAATAGAAAAACAGGCACACAAGTTCTGGAACAATTAACAATTTTCTGATTTCCTGACATTTGGGGGATTTATTTCTTCAAATAAACATATGTTAGATTGCTTGATATTTACCCTAAAGATGCTCAGGGTCTCTTCTCCCTTTAGACATTCCAGGGCTATAAGAATAATATTCCTCTAAGTCAATAGGCAGGTCTGTTTTCTGGCCAGGAGAATAAGAATGATGTCTGTCACCACAAAGGAGAATGGACAGGTTTACTGGCAGTCCGTTTGTAAGAGCAGGGGTTTTCTGGGCTCAGCATTACTCAGCTGTGGCACAGATCCCCTGTGTGCCCAAGCGTTCACCTGGGCCCTCCTCCGCATCACCCCCACGGTTCCTGGGGAGTAAGGAGAACCAGTGAGAACACGGTGCTCATGCTGCCCACAGTGCAGTGATGAGAGCTGTCTGAATCATCCAGGCTTGTGTCCTGGCCCCGCCTGAGTCTCTGGAGGCTGAGTCAGCCAGACCTGCACCTGCAGTAGACGCTGCTGCTCAGGAACTTCTTGACTGCTTGAAATGTGAAACTCCAGCAAAGACAGAGCTAATGTACAGGGATCAACGTTGCTCCATGGTTGCTTGGGACTGGGGTGGGGAGGACTGACTGGGAAAGAGGGAGCCTTCTGAGGTGATGACTACATCTGTTCAAGTTCTTCCTACTATAAACTTAAAATGTATGACTCCTACAGTATGCAAAGAACACTTTAATAAAATATTTTTTTAAAAAAACTTTATCCTTATCCTATGACTACTATAAGTCTGAGAGAATGTGAGAGTTAAATAAAAATAATCCGCAAGTCAAAGGCAATATTCCATCATGGAGTATTCAACTGAAATGAGATTGTCACATTGAATAAATCAAATACCTTTTCTGTATCCAAATTATTTAGAAAGATGAAGGAAAATATGTCTTCTTCTCAAATTTTAACTAAACTAAAAAGCTGAGATTTAATATACATACATTAAGTTCTTTGAAAAAGAGTTTCATTTAAAAATTTGAATTTATAGTTGTATATACTTTTCAATTGTGATCTTGCTTTCAGATAAACCTGTTTCTGCTAGAAACTACTTGAAAATAACTATACTGCCTTCTAAAAATCTTAAAGGAAAATTAAACTTGGGGAAAATAACTCAAAACGTATGCAGTGCTCTGTTCAAACAACCAGATCACCACAATGTGTTTGTGATCACGCACCTAGAGCCAGACATCTTGCAGTGCAAAGTTACATGGGCCTTAGGAAACATCACTACAAACAAAGCTAGTGGAGGTAAGGAATTCCAACAGAGCTATTTCAAATTCTAAAAGATAATGCTGTGAAAGTGTTGCACTCAATATTTGCAGCAAATTTGGAAAACTCAGCAGTGGCCACAGGACTAGAAAAGGTCAGTTTTCATTCCAGTCTTAAAGAAGGGCAATGCCAATGGATCCTCAAACTACCACACATTTGCATTCATTTCACATGCTAGCAAGGTAATGCTCAAAATTCTCCAAGCTAGGCTTCAGCCATATGTGAACCAAGAACTTCGAGATGTTCAAGCTGGATTTAGAAAAGGCAGAGGAACCAGAGATCAAATTGCCAACATCCATTGGATCATAGAAAAAGCAAGAGAGTTCCAGAGGAACATCTACTTCTGTTTCATTGACTACATTAAAGCCTTTGACTCTGTGGATCAGAACAAACTGTGAAAAATCCTTAAAGAGATGAGAATACCAGACCACCTTACCTGCCTCCTGAGAAGCCTGTATGCAGGTCAAGAAGCAACAGTTAGAACTGGACATGGAACAATGGACTCGTTCCAAATTGGGAAAGGAGTATGTCAAGGCTGTATATTGTCACCCTGCTTATTTAACTTATATGCTGAGTACATCATGTGAAATGCCAGGTGATAGAAGCAAAAAATGCATTTTAGGTTGAGCCCTTACTCAGGAGACAGGACATCTTGCGGTTAAGAGCACAAATCCTAGAGACACAAATTCTACCTGTGTTCAAAGTCCAACTCTTCTCCTCATCCTGGGCAAGTCATTTAACTTCAATTGTCATGGCTGTAAAATGCGCGTGTTGGTGGTACTTAAACTGAGAATTTACGTCATAAAGATTACATGACACTGATCAACACTGGATTACATTAATTAATACTGTAAAAGCACTTAGAGTAACTGGGAACTCTAAGTACTAAGTACATTTAGTGTTTGATGAAGAAACAAAATGATCTCCTCAGAGCATTTAGGAGCATTCCCTGGTAGCTCAGATGGTGAAGAATCCATCTGCAAAGCAATAGACCTGCATCAATTCCTGGGTCTGGAAGATCTCCTGGAGAGAGAAATGGCTACCCACTCCAGTATTCTTGCCTGGAGAATCCCAGGGACAATGCAGCCTGGCAGGTTATAATTCATGGGGTTGCAAAGAGTCAGACATTACTGAGCAACAAACACACACTCAACAGCATCTGGGGGCTCCTTGTAAGAAAGCTCCCTCTCCATAGTTCCTAAAAGTGGCCCCTGTGGTCCTGCCTCCTCACACCACCTTGATGGTTTGTAAATCCTGTTCCTTGTTCCACCTCAACAAACAAGTAAGTGGGGGAGGCTTGACATTTAAAGCTGAGAGGCTGTAACATTATAGTTAGCCAATGGGGTCAAAGCTGGTCTCTTAAGGAAAGCTAAAATCATATCTTTCAAAAAATAATAAAAATCACAAACAATGAAGGCTACACACAAGATATGAATTAAGCTCTTGATCTGAGAACTGTCACTGATGAGTCTCCCAGGTCTTCAGATGTGCTTTCAAGAAAGGTAAATGATTATCAGGCAAGTAAGCTGACTCAGAGAAGGTCATCTGAATGCTCCTACACGGCAGGTCAGTGAAAACTGGTACATAGCTGACATTCAGTGAATAAATAAATAATAGCAAATATATACTGGACAAGCATTTTTGCGTTTAAATACTTATAAGCAAAATATACTGAGTCATGCATTTCAGTATATTAATATATTAGACGATGATACATTAATCTACTCTATTAATATATTGTGTAATGTAACGTGTGCTCAGCCATGTCCAACTCTTTCCAACCCCATGAACTGTAGCCCACCAGGCTTCTCTGTGCATTGGTTTCTCCAGGAAGGAATCCTGGAGTGGGTTGCCCTTTCCTTCTCCAGGAGATCTTGCTGACCCAGGGGTCGAACCTGCGTCTCTTCATCCCTGCATTAGCAGGTGGGTACTTTACCACTGCACTACCTACTGTGTAAGTGCTCTATAATAATTCAATAAAGTTACTACTGATTTTTATCTCTACTTAAAGATGAGGTGTATGAGGAACACAGAGGCTTAACATTTTTGCTAAGGTCACACAGGAGCAAGCATTGGAACTTGGATTCAGACCAGACCCTCTAACTCCTGAGTCCACGTGCTGAGCAATTATGCCACAAGTGAATTTAGGACACAGTTCAGAAGAACAGTGAGATAGCCATGAGAGTGCCTGCTCAGCTTCAGTTAAACAGGCTCCAGCTATTTCAGGATCCAGGCTTTCCCTGGGCAGTCCTCCACCAGTGATCACATGGTGAGGGCACCAGGGCCTGGCTGCTTCTGCCCAAAGCAGCCCTTGTAACAGCTCTGCTCTGGAGCTCCCTGCTGCGCTGGCTGAAACCATCAGATCTGCACAGTGGCCCAAGGCTCTCTCTGCTCAGTCTGCTCCTCATCCCATTCCTTTCACAGATATTACTCCCAATAAACTTCTTTGTTAAAAAAAATTTATTTAATTGGAGGATACATTGCCATATATCAACATGAATCAGCCATAGTCATACATGTTGAACCCCCGCCCTGCTGAACCCCATTCCCACCTCCCTTCCCACCCCACCCCTCCAAGTTGTCACAAACACCAGCTTTGGGTTCCCTGGGTCATACATCAAACTCCCACTGTCTAACTTACATATGGTAATGTACATGTTTCAATGCTATTCTCTCAAATCATCCCACGCTCTCCTTCTCCCACTGAGTCCAAAAGTCTGTTATTTATGTCTGTGTCTCCTTTGCCGCCCTGCATGTAGGATCGTTGGTACTGTCTTTCTGGATTCCATATATATGTGTTAATGTACAGTATTTGTCTTTCTCTTTCTGACTTACTTCACTTTGTATAATAGGCTCTAGGTTCATCTAGCTTATTAACACTGACTCAAATGCATTCCTTTTTATAGCTGAGTAATATGCCATTGTGCATATGACCAGAATTTCCTTATCTATTCATCTGCTGATGGACATCTAGGTTGCTTCCATGTCCTGGCTATTGTAAACAGTGCTGCAATGAACATTGGGGTACATATGTCATTTTCAGTTATGGTTTCCTCAGGGTATATGCCTCGTAGTGTGATTTCTGGGTCATATGGTGGTTTTATTCCTAGTTTTTAAAGGAATCTCCATACTGTTCTCCATAGTGATTGTATCTGTTTGCATTCCAATGGTACTTTTCACAGAACTAGTACAAATCATTTTCACAATTTGTATGCAAACACTAAAAAAAAAAAAAAAATACACAAAGCAATTTTGAGAAAGAAGAATGGAACTAGAGGAATCAACCTTCCTGATTTCAGATTATACTACAAAGCTACAGTCATCAAGACAGTATGGTACTGGCACAAAGACAGAAATATAGACCAATGGAACAAGATGGAAAGCCCAGAGATAAATCCATACACCTATGGACACCTTATTTTTGACAAAGGAAACAAAAATATATAACAGAGAGAAGGTGGTCTCTTAAACAAGTGGTGATGGGAAAATTGGTCAACTACAAGTAAAAGAATGAAATTGGAACACTTCCTAACATCATACACAAAAATAAAGACCTAAACGTAAGACAAGAAACTATAAAACTCTTAGGAAAAACACACTCAGAACACTCTCTGACATAAATCACAGCAAGATCCTCTTTGATCCACCTCCCAGCATGATGTAAACAAAAACAAAAGTAAACAAATGAGACCTAATTAAACTTGAAAGCTTTTGCGCAATGAAGGAAACTATAAGGAAGGTGAAAAGATAACCCTCAGGATGGAAGAAAATAATAGCAAATAGAACAACTGATGAAGAATTAATCTCTAAACTATACAAGCAGTTCATGTAGCTCAATACCAGAAAAACAAACAACCCAATCAAATAGTAGGCAGAAGACCTAAGAGACATTTCTCCAGAGAAGACATACAGGTGGCTAGGAAACAGATGAAAAGATGCTCAACAGCAGTCATTTTAGAGAAATGCAAATCAAAACTGCAATGAGGTATCAGCTTATAATGACCATCATCAAAAAGTCCACAAACAATAAGTGCTGGAGAGGCTGTAGAGAAAAGGGAACGCTCTTACACTGTTTGTGTAAAAACTTCTTGAACTACAATCACCATCTCAGCATCTACTTTGCAGAGGAAATAACTGGTTTTCCCTGTAAAATATCCAGCCAAGATCTCACTAGTAAGGAAGAAGTATGAAGGATCAGTGGGCTTCCCTGGTAGCTCAGCTGGTAAAGAATCCACCTGCAATGCAGGAGACCCCTGTTTAACTCCTGGGTCAGGAAGCTCCCCTGGAGAAGGGATAAGCTACCCACTCCAATATTCTCAGGCTTCTCTGGTGGCTCAGGTGGTAAAGAATTTGCCTGCAATGTGAAAGACCTGGGTTCAATCCCTGAGTTGAGATGATCCCCTGGAGGAGGGCATGGCAATCCACTTCAGTATTCTTGCCTGGAGAATTCCCATGGACAGAGGAACCTGGCAGGCTACAGACTGTGAGGTCGCAAAGAGTCAGACATGACTGAGCCACTAAGCACAGCACAGCACATGAAAGTTCAGTAACAAAAGTCTGCCCTGGAGATGCTGAGCACAAAACGTTGTCCAGCTCACAGAGTGCGGAGGGGAAGCAGGGCTGTGACATCTCACTGCAGCACTAAAGCAGTGGCCTCAGGTCCTTTTGCTGCCCAGATGACAAAGCTTTCATCTTTGCTGGAGTACTTATTTTAATGTTACGCTAGTACACTTGTTTTCCTTTTGTCATTTCAACACCAATAAGAGGAGGAAATCTGACAATTGCAGAATATGGACATTTTGGCAGATAGGAACCCTGCCTACTCCCCCAGCGTTACAACACTGGTGTTCCTTTATAACTTCACAACTGAGCTGCCTTCTCTCCACTAAAAGGCAGGCATTCTGCCTTTTCAAAAGGTCCCTAATCTTTTATGTTCAGTCTAAATTAGATGTGAAAAGAAAAAAGTGAAAGAGTTATCACTCAGTCTTGTCTGACCCTTTGTGACCGCATGGACTGTGGCCTGCCAGGCTCCACTATCCATAGAATTCTCCAGGCAAGAATAGTGGAGTGGATAGCCATTTCCTTCTCCAGGGAATCATCCTGACCCAGAGATCAAACCCAGGTCTCTTGCAGTACAGGCAGATTCTTTACCATCTGAACCACCAGGGAAGTCCAAATTAGATGTAATTTTAGTAAAAATTACAAAATAATGCTGTGAGCTTCAACAGTAGGTGAACCAAGGACTTGCAGATGTTCAAGCTGAATTAAGACAGAGGAACCAGAGATCAAATTGCCAACATCTGTAGGATCATTGAAAAAGCAAGAGAGTTCCAGAAAAACATCTACTTCTGCTTCATTGACTATGCTAAAGCCTTTGACTGTGTGGATCACAACAAACTGTGGAAAAGTCTTAAAGAAATGGGAATACCAGACTACCTTACCTGCCACCTGAGAAATCTGTATGCAAGTCAAGAAGCAACAGCTAGAACCGGAAATGGAACAATGGGCTGGTTCAAATTGGAAAAGTGGTAGGTCAAGGCTGTATATCATCACTCTGCTTATTTAACTTCTATGTAGAGTACATCATGTAATATGAAGGGCTGGATGAAGCACAAGTTAGAATCATCGATAACCTCAGATATGCAAATTACACCATCCTATGGCAGAAAGCAGAGGAACTAGAGAACCTCTTGATGAAAGTGAAAGAGGAGAGTGGAAGGCTAGCTTAAAACTCAACATTCAAAACACGAAGATCATGGTATCTGGTCCCATCACTTCATGGCAAATAGATGGGGAAACAATGGAAACAGTGAGAGACTTTATTTTCTTGGACTTCAAAATCACTGCAGATGGTGACTGCAGCCATGAAATTAAAAGACGCTTACTCCTTGGAAGAAAAGCTCTAGAAGCTGGTTTTAGAAAAGTCAGAGGAACCAGAGATCAAATTGTCGATATCCGCTGGATCATTGAAAAAGCAAGAGAGTTCCAGAAAAACATCTATTTCTGCTTTATTGACTATATCAAAGCCTTTGACTTTGTGGATCACAATAAACTGTGGAAAATTCTGAAAGAGATGGAAATACCAGACCACCTGACCTGCCTCTTAAGAAACCTGTATGCAGCTCAGGAAGCAAGAGTTACATTCAAAACACGAAGATCATGGTATCTGGTCCCATCACTTCATGGCAAATAGATGGGGAAACAATGGAAACAGTGAGAGACTTTATTTTCTTGGACTTCAAAATCACTGCAGATGGTGACTGCAGCCATGAAATTAAAAGACGCTTACTCCTTGGAAGAAAAGCTCTAGAAGCTGGTTTTAGAAAAGTCAGAGGAACCAGAGATCAAATTGTCGATATCCGCTGGATCATTGAAAAAGCAAGAGAGTTCCAGAAAAACATCTATTTCTGCTTTATTGACTATATCAAAGCCTTTGACTTTGTGGATCACAATAAACTGTGGAAAATTCTGAAAGAGATGGAAATACCAGACCACCTGACCTGCCTCTTAAGAAACCTGTATGCAGCTCAGGAAGCAAGAGTTAGAACTGGACATGGAACAACAGACTGGTTCCAAATAGGAAAAGGAGTACGTCGAGGCTGCATATTGTCATCCTGCTTATTTAACTTATAGGCAGAGCACANAGTGTTGAAGAACTGATGCTTTTGAACTGTGGTGTTGGAGAAGACTCTTGAGAGTCCCTTGGACTGTAAGGAGATCCAACCAGTCCATCCTGAAGGAAATCAGTCCTGAATATTCGTTGGAAAGACTGATGCTGAAGCTGAAGCTCCAATACTTTGGCCACCTGATGCAAAGAATTGACTCATTGGAAAAGACCCTGATTTTTGAGCATGCTCTGGGAGTTGGTAATGGACAGTGAAGCCTGGTGTGCTGCAGTCCATGGTGTCACAAAGAATCAGACAAGACTGAGCAACTGAACTGAAGTGAACTAAATGTGGTAGGAATGAGAGGAAGGTGGAAACATGTTCAGATTTCTCTGCTATGGATTCAGCCTCCTGGAAATAAAGCTAGCACATTATGACAAAAATTAAGGGCAAGGGATTACAATTTTTTAAATTGCATGACTAAGGATGAAAGAAACCTTTAGGGAACGATGTTGTAGAAGTATTTATACAGTAGATAGGCACATCACTATGTACAATGGTAATAATACTCATTAGCGTCCTTTAATTGTAAGCAATAGATAGCGACTCTGCTAGCTTAAACCAAAGACACATACTAGGAGGTTTATACAAAGACTGGAAAGCTAGATAGCAGGAATTACAATGAAACCACAGTATGATCAAGGAACTTGGCTACATGAGATCAAAATCCAACTATTCATACTTTGAGAATCATTGTCCTCCTGTTTAAAATTCAATTTAAATTCAAAATTCCATGGAGAGGACCTCAGATTGGCCTAGCTTGCATCAGTATCCAGTCCTTGGGAAAAAGTAAAGAAGACTCTTGATTACAATTTCAACAGACAACATCCATTGCTTTTTGTTTAGTGGCTGAGTCCTGTCTGACTCTTTGCAACTCCATGGACTACAGGATGCCAGACTGTCCTTCACTGTCTCCCAGAGTTTGCTCAGATTCATGTCCACTGAGTTGGTGATGCTATCTAACCATCTCATTCTCTGTCACCCTTTCTCCTTTTGCCTTTAATCTTTCCCAAGAGATAATTCGTAAAAAGGAAATCAGGTGGGATAGAAAGAAACAGAGGGAGGAAAAAAGGAAGAGGAAGAGAAAGAGGGAGGGAGAAAGGGAGGAAGAGAGGGAGAGAATGTTGAATAGCCAAATAACTTTAACTGTTTAATAGATTATGTCAAACTTCCCAATTAGTACTGGGGAACAAATTCAGTAAGATGAAGATGATTTCTATCTGTTCCTCCTAAAGCTAATCAGCCTTCAGTGGAAGACATAAAACATGAATAAGAATCAGTTCTCTGAGAGAGATATAGATAAATCAGAGTATCTTTTACGGGGGGATAGGATGGTGAAAGAGCTATCCTGATAGAACCAGCTAACAAAACTCATATAAAGATATGTTGAAGGAACTAGGAACATTGTCAGGAGGAAAAGGTCTCAGGAAGGGTAGGTTAGCTGCCATCACATATTTGTCACGTGTTGATGATCTTAGAGTCGCTATCTTCCCAAGGATTAGATTAAGAACCAATGTTGTTGTTCAGTCGCTCAGTCGTGTCCAACTTTCTGTGAACCCATGGACTGCAGCACTCCAGACTTCCCCGTCCTTTACCATTTCCTGGAGTCTGCTCAGACTCCACTGAGTTTGAGCAAATGTCCATTGAGTCGCTGATATCATCCAACTATCTCATCTTCTGTTGTCCTCTTCTCCTCCTGCCCTCAATCTTTCCCAGCATCAGGGTCTTTTCCAATGAATCGATTCTTCACGTAAGGTAGTCAAAGTATTGGAGCTTCAGCTTCAGCATTAGTTCTTCCAGTGAATATTCAGGGTTGATTTCCTTTAGGATTGACTGGTTGGAACTCCTTGCAGTCCAAGGGACTCTCAAGAGTCTTCTCCAACACCATAGTTCGAAGGTATCTTCAGCGCTCAGCCTTTTTCATCATCCGGCTCTCACATTCGTACATGACTACTGGAGTAACCATAACTTTGACTATATGGACCTTTATAGCAAATAATGAATCTGCTTTTTAATACTCTATCTAGGGTTTGTCATAGCTTTTCTTTTAATTTCATGGCTACAGACACCATCCACAGTGATTATGAAGTCCAAGAAAATAGTCTGTCACTGTTTGCATTGTTTCCCCATCTATCTGCTATGAAGTGATGGAACCAAACTGTTGAGTTTTAAGCCAACTTTTTCACTCTCCCCTTTCATCTTCATCAAGAGACTCTTTAGTTTCTCTTTGCTTTCTGCCATACAGGTGGTACTATCTGCATATGTGAGGTTATTGATATTTCTCCCATCAGTCTTGATTCCAGCTTGTGCTTCATTCAGCCTGGCATTCTGCATGATGTACTCTGTATATAGGTAAAAGTGAAAATAAGATGTACTCTGCATATAAGTAAAAGTAAAAATAAGCAAGGTGAAAATATACAGCCTTGAAATACTCCTTTCCCAATTTGGAACCAGTACATTGTTCCATGTCCAGTTCTAACTGTTGCTTCTTGACCTGCATACAGGCTTCTCAGGAGGCAGATAAGGTCATCTGGTGTTCCCATCTCTTTAAGAATTTTACAGTTTGTTATGATACACAGAGTCAAAGGATTTAACATGGTCAATGAGGCAGAAGTAGCTGTTTTCTGGAATTCTCTTGCTTTCTCTATGATCCAATAGATGCTGGCAATTTGATCTCTGGTTCCTCTGCCTTTTCTAAATCCAGCTTGAACATCTGGAAGTTCTCAGTTCACATACTGCTGAAACCTGACTTGAAAGATTTTGAGCATTACCTTGCTAGCATGTGAAATGACTGCAAATGTGTGGTAGTTTGAGCATTCTTTGGCATTGCCCTTCTTTGAGATTGAAATGTAAACTGACTTTTTCCAGTCCTGTGCCCACTGCTGAGTTTTCCAAATTTGCTGGCATATTGAGTGCAGCACTTTCACAGCATCATGTTTTAGGATTTGAAACAGCTCGCTGGAATTCCATCACCTCCACTAGTCTTGCCTGGAGAATCCCAGGGACGGTGGGCTGCCATCTTTGGGGTCGCACAGAGTCGGAGACGACTGAAGCGACTTAGCAGCCACTAGTTTTGCTTGTAGTGATGCTTCCTCAGACCCACTTGACTTCACACTCTAGGATGTCTGACTCTAGGTGAGCGATCATACCATCGTGGTTATCCAGGTCATTAAGATTTTTTTTTGTATAGTTCTTCTGTGTATTCTTGCCACCTCTTCTCAGCATCTTCTGCTTCAGTTAGGTCCATACCATTTTTGTCCTTTATTGTGCCTTTTTTCCATGAAATGTTCCCTTGGTATTTCTGATTTTCTTGAAGAGACCTCTAATCTTTCCCATTCTATTGTTTTCCTCTATTTCTTTGCATTGTTCACTTAAAAAGGCTTTCTTAGCTCTCCTTCGAACCAATACGGTTTGGAATCAAGGGATGGATTCAGAATAAATGAAAGTAAGTTGGGTCTGCTTTCACTGGGAGTGAAATGCTGAAGCAATTCCTGTTATAAAGAAATGAAACAATAAGGAAAAAGTTGAAGCTGGGATTAGAAAATTATATTTAAAAGAATTGAGCTTGATATAATGGCTATTTTTTGGCATACACTGCATACGAGGCACTAAGTTATATCCCTTAAATACCACTGCATCTCAAACCTTTGACCCCCCAGTACCTTTTATGACAGAAAAAAAAAAAAAGCAAATGCTTACCTCCAGACAACAAGGAGCAAAGCAAAAGGATTCATAATTGTTAGGGGTTCTCAGCTTTTCCTTAAATTCTTGGGACTCATGTTGTATGTCAAAAATAAGACATCAGTGTTTTAACAATTTTTTTCTGAATACCAACAATTTAATTTGAAACACTGTCCTCTATTTTATGGCTTGTTTGGGGGCCTCTTGGTAAATCAATGCCTAACTTTGTGGGTATGCATGCTCCAGTTTCTGAAGAATGAATATTTTAAAGTAAGGTGTTTTTAAAAATATTTAGAACGTCTGAGAATGCAACGGACTATCTAAGAAAACTTGTACCTAAGTAATCTAATCTCTAAGCTACCAAGTCAAAGTCGGTCAGTCATGTCAACTCTTTGTGACCCCATGGACTATACAGTCCATGGAATTCTCCAGGTCATAATACTGGAGTGGGTAGCCTTTTCCCTCTCCAGGGGATCTTCCCAACCCAGGGACTGAACCCAGGCCTCCTGCATTGCAGGTGGATTCTTTACCAGCTGAGCCACCAAGCTTCCAAGCATGAATTTAAAACAAACCTCACAAACAAAGTAGAGTCTTTCAATTCATTTCTTCAGTTCATCCATCAAAGACACTCTAATCAAAGCCTCTGAGTTATCCTAACACCTAAAGCTCCAAGCCCAGTGACTAGTATAGGGAAAAGCAGTCAAAAGTCAAAGATCCACAGATGTTTTCAAGAGGTTAAGTTATAGACAACCCAACATGTAGGAGGGGAAATCACTATTCTGCTACAGAATAAAATCTTCTGTAAGACCTATCTCTCCCATTCTTATGGTGAACAATATGTTCGATATATTTTTGTCAGTGAACCGGCAAAAATACTACACATTAAATTATTCAGAGAGTTTTCAAACTGAAAGATATCTTCAGATTAATTTTGTCTAGGCTTCCTACCATTAGAAAGCTGAATTTCTATGAATGGAAGTGGCTTGCCCACACAGCTTTAGAGGCAGAACTGGGCCTTTTTATTCTCAAATGAATATTCTTTTTAGAAAAACAAGGTGTGCTCTAAAAACTTTAAAATAGAACACTCAGGCACAGCCTATGGCAACCTGGGCAAGTTGCTTATCTTTTCTGAGCCCCAGTTTCCTCTCCGTAAGGTGGGAATGAAACCCACCTCAGAGGCTCTTCCTAGGAGTTAAAGAGGGAATGACCTCAAAGCAATTGGCACACTTTTGGGAGGTTGCCTCCCAAAATACTTTTGTCCTCCAGTTCCTGCTGCTGCTGCTGCTGCTGCTAAGTCGCTTCAGTTGTGACCGACTCTGTCGACCCCATAGACGGCAGCCCACCAGGCTCTGCCGTCCCTGGGATTCTCCAGGCAAGAACACCGGAGTGGGCCGCCATTTCCTTCTCCAATGCATGAAAGGGAAAAGGGAAAGTGAAGTCGCTCAGTCGTATCCGACTCTTTGCGACCCCATGGAGTGCAGCCCACCAGGCTCCTCTGTCCATGGGATTCTCCAGGCAAGAGTACTGGAGTGGGGTGCCATTGCCTTCTCCACCTCCAGTTCCTAGCCTTTCTTATTTTGTTGTTTCCCAAGTCTTCCCGTTGGTTGTGCCCCCATAAATTTAATAAGAAGAATGGAATTTCCCCTTCTTTTTTCAAATCACATGGCTGAGAGACAAACACAGAGAGAGAGAGATGGGGCCAGTGCAGCAAAATACTACAGTGAGGGTAGAAGTGAGAGGGAATCTCTGCATTCTTTGTACTTGACTTGCAAGTTTTAGGTTTAAGTTTGAAATCATTTCAAAATAAACTTTTCAATGGAAAGTTAAAACCTGTCCCACCACACATTAGTTTTCTTCCATTCCAAAGCTTATTTGCACAGCAACCAAACTAAGGTTAACTTCAGGTGCATTTCAAACTCCACTAATGTAGGTGCTCCTTCCCAGCCCCTCTCCAGAGAAAGTTGTCTGTGATTCCCCTTTTATTTGTTGAACATACGACACAAAGAGGAACTGTGTCGGGCCTAGGGCACAGTCTGAAACTCAGAACTACCTAGGTTGAATGATAAATGTATGATCACCGTATGTTAACCACTGATTAAGACAAGGTCATGTGCTAAACTGAAAAGTCCCAGCTGAGGGGAAAGTGATAGAGAGTTTTTTTGTATCCAAAATAGCAAAAATAGTTTCCAGCTGAGAAGAAACCCAAGTTTGTTTCTCTTTCACAGTGATGCTGTAGGTTCTTTTTTTTTTTTTTTTTTTAATGATTTGGAAGACATCTCCACCACTACTTGAACAGATATACATTCTTCTTTATCTGATAAAACATCAAGATCCTGGTCAACATAGGTTTGATAATCAGAGATGGTCTGTACATGCATTATTTTATAACTTTATGAAAAGCCTTCCGGTATTTTGGCATTTAAATAATCTGTGGATAGTTTCTACAAAGGAAAGTGGGAACAGTAATGACATTATGCTAACAAGGATCTTTTCAGATCAGCATTAACATATAAAGTAGAAATGCCAGGATAAATCCAAAGCAACTTCTCCTCCCCCTTCAAACTTCAGCATATAATTCATTCATCCACTCACTTATTTAATAAGTAGTTTTTGGGTTCTTCAACCACCAGTCATCATGCTAGAAGCTAGGGGTGCTATGGCGAATTAACTAGGTGAGCTCCTGCTCTCACTGAATTTAAACCTGGTGGAAAGACAAGCATCATCGAATGATTATAATAAATGCAGTAACTTCTCTGGCAGGTTACTGTGTGAAAACACAGCACTCAGCTCAGCCTAAAGGGGACAGAGGCTTCCCAAAGGAAGTTACATCTAAGCTGAGACCTGACATTCAGACCAGAATTAACAAAGCCAGTCGACTGGGATGTTTTCCAGGCAGAAGAAACAGCAACACATGAAATTATCTGCAAGTTAGAAATTCCTAATACCAGCAGGGTAGAGCCAGGAAGGTTGGGATGAGAAAGAACAAATGAAGCTACAAGGCACACTCAAATGCCAGAAGCGATGCAAGCAGAACAACACAAGCTCACCATCCTCCAAAGGCTCAGGTGAAGGGGAGAAAGCCTTTTGCAACATGGTTCATAGGACTGCTTTCCTTGGCTTTTTTCTGACGCATAATAGTTCTTCTCTGGATAAGACTGCCTGGATAAAACTGGCTTTGGGCAAAGCTCTTTTGTAGGCCTGGTTTTTCTTTGGGCCTTCTTTGTCCACTATTCAAGCCATTTCTTTGATTCTGATATAATGCCAGAAATAGTAATATTCATGAAATACTTCACATATGCCTGGCACTCTCACAGTGCCTTACAGATATTGTTTAACCCATTCTGAAATATAACCCTAAGAGGTATATTGTTATTATTATCCCTATTCTACAAATAAGGAAAGTTGGACTTCTATACATTAGTTGGCTAACTTTCAAGGTCACAGTACAAATAAATGCAGAGTTGGCTTTAGAACCTAGTTCTATCTAAGTCCAAAGCTAGTCATCCTGGTAGCACTCCTCCTCAAGGTGCCTGGTTGTACCCCATTTCCTGTAGAGCCTTTCTTTCAGCTATTACTCAGCCAGTGCAGTGAAAGAGGACGTTATGGGGGACTTCCCTGGTCATCCAGTGGCTAGGACTCTGCACTCCTTATGCAGGTGGGCTAGTTTCAATCTCTGGTCATGGAAGTAGATCCCACATGCCATGACTCAAGATCTCGCATGCCACAAGGACCTGCGCAGCCAAAATAAATAAATATTTTAAAAAAGAAAAAAGAGGACATTATGGGCCTAGCACATAAGAGATATTCAAAGTGCTAATGGCTAACTAAAGTATTAGCTGATAAAGTTAGGTACATTAACTGTGATTTTATATAGAGAACTCTTTGACTATAAATGCCTTCAAGGCCTAATGAAACTGTTCCTATAGAAAGATCACTGGCATTGATATATGAAGTGGTAACCATAGTATCCCCTGGAATCACACCATGGAAACAATTAACTACCTTCCTGCTCATTGCTACACTACTTCCTCTTGGATGATGCTTCTGAGGTCTTAACAGAAACCCACAGCATCACCACCACTTTTCTTCCCTTACGTCTCATGAGTCAGGGTGTTTTACAGAGGGGGCAAAACTAGACCCTTTGCCAAACTGCAGCTATAATAGCAAAGAGGTAGGAATTTCCAAACCCAGTCAGAAGGGAAATTTAGAATACTCTCATGACTTAAGTGTTCTGCCCACTCTGTAATCTGTGGAGCTTGTCTATTTTTTTTTTTAAACAAACATAACTAGAGATGTGATCTTGGGGTGGGGTGGGGGGAGGAAATTCTTCACCTGTTGGGGCCTAATTTTCTTCTTCTATTAGGAAAAAAAATAGGCTCAACAAAATCGTCTCTAAAGATCACTCCACGTCAATAACTCTAAGAAACACGCCACATTTAAGATTTTTCTTAAAGATCTGAGCATTTGTATCTAGATATAGCTTCAGATTGAAAGGAACCTGAATGATCTTCTAATTTAACCCTTACTTGTGCTGTTCTTGCCCTTAGTATAAAAAGAATATGTAAATGTTCACTGCTATTGAGCCAACTTAATCTTGATTTATGAATCCTCTCTGATTTTATCTCCAGTGCATGACCTTTGGCAAAGCCAAGAAGCTCCCTACTTCTGGTACCTATAACTGTTATTGGCCTGCCTTTCTACGACACCAAAATCCACTCCACGTAATTGCATGCACCAGAGAAAACACTTTAGATCACAGGAGAGGTGTTAGGCAAAAGACAAGGCAACATGGATTTAACATGCCATAGAGTGACAAGGCCACTTAAAAGTCTTCTTTGAGCTTCCTTTCTATCAGATATGTAGAAATAGTCTGTGGGGAGAGAAGACAAAAATACCAACCTAGTGAACAAAAGGAAATAGAGTGCCAGAGAAGCTGGCCTCCCTGTGAAAAGGGAGAATGTTCATGCTTCTTTATAAATAAAGGACAACAGGGGCCAAGGTCCAAACCAAACCATAAATGACCCAAAGGTTCTTTCAGTAATGAGAGAGAGAATGTGAAAAACACCAATGAATCTCTGCCTTGACTTAGGCTACAAGGCAGCCATGACAGTGAAAAATGTGTCCCAGGAGGAAAGGTCATGTCTGTTAAGACAAGTGTAAAGTCATTCCAAACACAGCGCCCCAGTGCTCTGATGAAAGACTTTGCAGGTCATTCACTGCCTGCTGCCCTGGCAGAAGGCACAGAGGCCACGTCTGAAAAGACAGGCTATAAGGAAAACACAGAAAAGCATGGCCACCTGCCAAGGGTCGAGGGGTGGACTTAGGGGCTTTATCTTATTGGCCTCTTTTTGCCCTGTGAGACCATAAAATAATAGTTCTCATCGCACATAAGGAATACAGGTTTGTGGAGGAAGAGAGAGCTGCTGCTTCTTCAGCTGGTTGCAAAATCAAGCAAGTCTCTAAACCTCTGTAGTTTAACGTGTCTGTCTCTGACAAAAAGTGGGAGGATGCAAGACAGGCATACTGCTGGGGGCTTGCATTTATTCATATCATTTTCTCTATCATGGATGTTCTGCTCATAAAATTCTGAGAAGCAAATATGTAACCTTCCCTTTCCAAATTACTTCCCCTAGCAAATGGCCTTGGTAATGGACAACATTAAGGATCATATGGGAATTTCACATTTCTGCAGTTCCCCCTTAAGGTCTTTTATGGTCCTGAGCTAAAATCTGATCCAGAGCTACCAAGTTAGCAAGCTGGTTCCAGAGACTGTGAGTCACCCAGGAGACCTATTACCTGCTAATCTTCCACGACTCTTGAGACTTCTTAAACAAGTCTAAAGCCATGGCCAATTTTTTCCATATCTTGGGGTGAACTTACCCAAAGTCTACACTGAACCTGACATGACCACCTAAAATGAGTCTCCAGGGTCCTTGAAACCAAAGAATAGATCAGTGTAGCATGGGGTATAAAAGCAACCCCTGAACAAGTCACTTAGGTCATTGGTGTCAGAGAATGGCAGATACTCGTATAGCTGAACATCTTAAATCTCAGATCTATTATATTTTTTGCACTTAAGTAAATTTTTGTCTTTATTTCTAAAATTTATTTGGACTTCTTGATTTAAAAAAAATAGTGGTAATTAAAAATTTTCAGCAATACACTAATCTTCATCTTTGATTTGATTTGACTGTGGTAAATACAATTAACATATGATACCCTCATGCGTGTGTGCTAAGTCCCATAGACATGTCTGACTCTGTGACCCCATGGACTGTTTAGCCCCCAAGGCTCCTCTGTCCATGGAATTCTCCAGGCAAGAATACTGGAGTGGGTTGCCATTCCCTTCTCCAGGGGATCTTCTCAACCCAGGGATCAAACTTGCATCTCCTGTGACTCCTGCATTGCAGGTTCTTTACCACTGAGCCACGGGGAAAGCTATATCTCCTTCACAAATAAGTGTACAGTAGTGTTATTGACTGCAGATACAATGCTGTATATCACATCTAAGCTTGACATCTTACTTAACTGAAACTAAGTTACATTCACTAATTAGCAAGTCCCCATTTCCCCCTCCCCTCAGCCTCTGGCAAGCACCATTCCACTCTCTCCTTTTAAGAATTTGACAATTCTAGGAGCCTCATATAAGTGGGATCATGCTTATTTCACTCAGTATAATGCCCTCAAGTTTTATCCACTTTGTTACATATTACAGACTTTTCATTTTCTGCCTGAATAGGATTCCATTGCTTGCACATGCCACATTTTCTTTATCTGTTAATCTGCCAACGGACATTTAGTTGTCACATCTTGGCTATTGTGAACAGTGCTGCAATGAACAAGGGAGTGCTAGTATTTCCTGAAGATCCTGACTTCAATATTTGGTTTTTTGTTTTGATTTGTTTTGTTTGCATAAATATCTAGGTGTGGGACTGCTGGACATATGACAGAATGGATGCATGGGTGTTTCTCTGTCACTAAAAATTGACCGAGTTCTTAAGTAAAGATTTTAGCTTTTATAGACCCATTTTGAGCATCATCAGATCTTACCAACTAAAATAGTTCTTACGATTTGCATTTAGAGCCAGATGAAGTGGGAAAATTGTATTCATAGGATAATTTCCAACTTTGTAATCTATAATTTCGTGAATGTGACTATAGTAAGTGAAAATAATAGTCTCCCTGCAATGCAACAACCTAGGGGAAAAAAAACAACTCCTTTGCTTTCTGCATTTTTTTATTCATATTTAGTTTTGGAATACTACATGGCCCATAGTTTGTATATTATTGCATATATACAATATATTATTATATATTATTTCATTATTAGTATAAACATGAAAACTCACTGATTACCCTGAGTGCACACGTTAGTAAGCTATTTTAATTGAAGAAAAAAGTCTTCCTTGTGACTTCCAAGAATAAAACAAATTATGTATTATATAATTTTTCGATTTTCCAAATAAATTTAACCATGTGCTATACCACCAAAGTTAATTAGTAATGTATTAAGTTAATTCCATCAAAGGCATTGCTGTTCATCATTCCCAACCAAGTATTGCAAAAGCCATAAAGTATTTCAAGAGATATTCCAAAAAAGAGATATTCCTTTTTCCAGTTTAGCATTTAATTTTTCCACTTATCTACACTTCACCTACTTTCTTCTAGCTACGTTTACACTCATTCTCTCTTCGCTGGTAGATGTTCTGTATTGTGTTTTCTGTCCCTTTCCAATAATCTTTTCTTTGTTTCTGATGGTTTCAACTCCCCTCCATTCACCAACTCCAATCCATTCATCAATATTTTCTTATTCTTCCTTGCTTCTGCCACCATGGTTTCCTTTGTGTTCTCTGACTTCAATGCACCACTTTCTCTCCATTTTCCTCCCTCCCTCACTGTCCCCTCTTTCTGCAAGCTTCTTGAGTTTCTTTGTCTTTTCTACTGTGGATCAGAGCTGCATGGACTGTGAAGAGCTGACATTTGGGGCCACTGCAAATGAACTAATAGCTCTTTAAGCTGCAGACAGCTTGCAACATTCAAGCAAGAAAGAGAAGCACAGAGAAAATATCCTGCCACAAGCTTTTGAGTAATGCCAGTGTCCTAGAAACGTAGAAGTCTTAGTGTTCAAATTGGCTTGATTCATCAACAAATAGCTCTTGTGGTCAGGCTGCCAGAGAGGATGCCAAAGCCCTTTTCCTTTCTAATGGAGTTTGGTTTGGGATTTATTTATACTGTGGTGTTTTGTTTCTGTCTGTTTTCCAAGAAAGCAATTTTGCTTCTTTGTGCTTTGTTTTGCCCACCTGCCTTGCTGGGATATTTTCTGACGCTTATTTAACTTGTCGTGGTGGAGGCAATGGTTTATCCCTGCCAGGGGCATCATTCTGGAAGGAAGATGCCAGGAGACGTGGAGGTCACAAACAAAGCAGTGCAAGCAGGCCTGATGGGGCCTTTCTCCACAGCCTCCTCTCAGCATGACTTTGGAGCAATTAAAGAGTTCTCTGCTGGATTTCGAGGATGGTACAGGGATTTACTAGACATGTTTACTGCCCTCCAGGAGGCAACAATGTAGGTGTGGCAACAAGACTAAAGCAAACTAAAAAAATAAAGTAACCAAGCAAGGCCATGCTGTAAGAGCAGCTGGGGTTGAGATAAAACCAAGCCAGGGCTGACTGGGAAAAACAGAGCCTCTGGCTTTGAGCTGGACTAAGAAGAGGGTAGCGTTAGATAAGGTCAGGAGAATTCTAGGCCACAGTTGTGGAGCTTATCCCACTGCATGTTGAAATATCTGTCCTTGGACTTTTTTTTCTCCTTCATCTACATTCTTTACCCTGGCTTTAATTACCATCTAATGACTCTCAAGTTTATGACTGAGCTCTTCCTGTCCCAGACTTATATTTCTGTTATTTATTTGCTATTTCCAATTGGTGGTCTAATAAGCATTTCCAATTTAACACAACCACAGCAGAAATTTGTTTTTTTTCTTTTCCAAAATCCACTCTCCCCCTGTCTTTCCTATCTAATTACATGGCGCCACCAGTCACCAGTTGTTTAAGCCAAGAATCTAGGTCACTCTTAATTCTTCTCCTTTGCTTGCACTCATATCCAGTTAGTGAGTTCTGATATTCATCTATATCCTTCCAGTCCCCACTATCTTTTTTGTGGAACCCTAGTAAAAACGACATCACCACTCCTAAGGTAATAATTGGGACATGCGTTCTCTGGTGGAAAGTCTTGAAACGACTTTCCATTTCAATAGAATAAAATCTATCTCCTTGCTGAAACCATGTAACTCAGATAGGGACTTGAACCCACACAGCTGGGACTCGAACCCAGGCAAAACCCTCACTGGGACTTGAACTCATCATCTTTTAATTATTATCACTCACCTGGTGTCTGGACTTACTGAGAGCTTCAGGTTTTTTGTGTCTTGGTGCAGAAAGAATTCAGTGAGAGACAAAGTGGTAGGTAAGAAATGGATTTATTTAGAGAAAAACACCTGCACAAAGTGCCCTCAAATTATGGCCTGGTTTCCAGAATTAGGAGATAGACATCTTTTGATGGGCTGTTTTTCAAACTGCCAGAGCCTCAGGAGAAGATAGCCCTTTGGGGAGTCAGTCAAAGTGTGGTTATCCCATTCTTCATTCTTTTCCTCTGTCTTCCTAAATCTTATTAACAATCGCTCTTCTTCTATATCCAACTGGAAATGAGTCTCTCTCCCTTTCTCTCTGTATACAGACACAAAGGTGCATGCTGGTCCCTAGTTCTGCTCTGTCCATCCAGGAGTCACCTATAAAACAATGTTCAGAATCCCCATCTCCCTACAGATATTAGCAACTCAGTCTTTTTCCTTCTACCTCTCTGCCACTTTGTTTCTCTTTGTGTCCCAAAACACCTAAAAAGGATCTTTGTTCCCACTGATTCTTCCTGTCCACAGACCTCTCTTTTGGACTATACATATGCTATCAGAGAAGGCAATAGCACCCCACTCCAGTACTCTTGCCTGGAAAATCCCATGGACGGAGGAGCCTGGTGGGCTGCAGTCCATGGGGTTGCTAAGAGTTGGACACTACTCAGTGACTTCACTTTCCCTTTTCACTTTCATGCATTGGAGAAGGAAATGGCAACCCACTCCAGTGCTCTTGCCTGGAGAATTCCAGGGACGGGGGAGCCTGGTGAGCTGCTGTCTCTGGGGATGCACAGAGTCGGACATGACTGAAACGACTCAGCAGCAGCAGCAGCAGCAGCAGCATGCTATCTTCATGCTTCAACTTTATTATACTTAAGCCTTTTCCTTTTCTTTTCTGCCTGGGAAATATTTGCTCTGAAGTAAATCTCAGACTGTATAGCTGATAGCCCTCCTTGATAAAGACAGGCAATACTAGACTTCAACAGAAACAAGAATGTGATTCCCAGAAAAGATCCCATTTCATTC
This sequence comes from Aepyceros melampus, assembly GCA_006408695.1. Classification (NCBI taxonomy): domain Eukaryota; kingdom Metazoa; phylum Chordata; class Mammalia; order Artiodactyla; family Bovidae; genus Aepyceros; species Aepyceros melampus. The sequence goes on along the minus strand of SJXQ01012030.1, from coordinate 223,746 downwards.
TAGACCGGTGCTGTTTTTTTGCAGGACAGTTTAACCTTGCCTTTCTGAAACTTGCAGTGTTCTTCAGATCGCAGTGGGTTCCACGGCTTTTCTTCTACTTGAGATCTCAAATGACTCTATTTAACAGCAATATTTCTTTCTGTGTTCATGGCAGGTGGTAATTCATCTGTAAATGTTCATTTGGCCTTGAACATCTTTCACAGTATTCTTGCTATGATCAAAGGAAATAGAGTACAGTACAGAGACACCTACCAGCAAGCCAGAAAACAATTACATCCGTATTCTGGGCATCCTTTCCAAGAAATTTCACACCAGGTGTTTTTAAAAACTTCTTTGCTTTCCAATTTCCCAGAGAAGTAGCTGAGTGTCCTCACATTTTACAGAGGAACAAGATGGAACTTGATATTAACTGTAACAGTCAAGGCACTAAATTACAGGAACTTTTTTTTTTTAGTTCTATTCATTTATATTAACTGAAATCCTCCCTGTCATGTCAAATAAACCCTTATTTTTAATTAACTCCTTATCAAGTCATTATCAGTCCTGTGTGATTCTCTGCTGCAGACCTAAATTATTTAGAAACTTGAAAAATAGAATAAGTAGATAATTCGATTTCCTAGTCCAGCAAAAGAAAATAATTTTTATTTCTAGTATTTATTATTAAAGTTCTTTCAGAAATATGAGTCTACTTGGCAGTCTCGATAAGCATGGAACAGTGGTCAGGATTTAGTTTATTTCTACATGACTAAGGAACTTACAATATTGTGGGGTAAATATTCTGAAGAGTAGTTATAACTATTGGCAAAGGTTCTTAATCTGGGTTTCATAATTGAGCATCACAGTTTATGAGCTGTCAGAAATTAAATACAAAATATTGCACAATTTTCCTGTCATAAAATTGGCCATCAATTTCATTACATTTCCAAAACAGCTGAAAATAAAGTGATGAAAATAGACCAGTCTTTAGAATGTGCAGTGTATGTGGAGCATGACGCTTTCTATGCAGAATTTTTTAAACTAATAAAAAAAATATGTAGTTATTGTTCACATAAATGTAATAAAAGTATAAATCCTGCTTGGAATTGCTAAACACGAACTTCAGAACAGTGTTTAACCTCTGTGTTATTCCGCTCAGCTGCTGTAACAAAATGCCATAAACTAGGCAGCTTGCTGCTGCTGCTGCTGCTAAGTCGCTTCAGTCGTGTCTGACTCTGTGCAATCCCATAGACGGCAGCCCACCAGGCTCCCCCGTCCCTGGGATTCTCCAGGCAAGAACACTGGAGTGGGTTGCCATTTCCTTCTCCAATGCATGACAGTGAAAAGTGAAAGGGAAGTCGCTCAGTCGTGTCCGACTCTAGCGACCCCATGGACTGCAGCCTACCAGGCTCCTTCATCCATGGGATTTTCCAGGCAAGAGTACTGGAGGGGGGTGCCATTACCTTCTCCACTAGGCAGCTTACAGTGTATGTGGAGCATGACGCTTTCTATGCAGAATTTTTTAAACTAATAAAAAAAATATGTAGTTATTGTTCACATAAATGTAATAAAAGTATAAATCCTGCTTGGAATTGCTAAACACGAGCTTCAGAACAGTGTTTAACCTCTGTGTTATTCCGCTCAGCTGCTGTAACAAAATGCCATAAACTAGGCAGCTTGCTGCTGCTGCTGCTGCTGAGTCGCTTCAGTCGTGTCTGACTCTGTGCAATCCCATAGACGGCAGCCCACCAGGCTCCCCCGTCCCTGGGATTCTCCAGGCAAGAACACTGGAGTGGGTTGCCATTTCCTTCTCCAATGCATGACAGTGAAAAGTGAAAGGGAAGTCGCTCAGTCGTGTCCGACTCTAGCGACCCCATGGACTGCAGCCTACCAGGCTCCTTCATCCATGGGATTTTCCAGGCAAGAGTACTGGAGGGGGGTGCCATTACCTTCTCCACTAGGCAGCTTGAATAACAAATTTCTCTTCTCATAGTTCTGGGTTCTGGGAAGTCCAAGATCGAAGTTCTGGTTGGTGAAGATCCTGTTCCTGGTTTTTAGACAGTCATCTCCTCTGTGTCTTTATATGGTAGAGACAGAGAGCACTCTGTGCTTCTTTCTCTTTACTTAAGGCACTTAGAGTATAGGGCCCTACCCTTATGACTCTGACCTTATAGATTCCTTCTCCAAACACAATCACATTGGGAGTTAGGGCTTCAATATATGAATTTTGAGGAGACACAATTCAGTCCATAGCACTCTTGGAAGGAGAGGCTACATGGAGAGTTTTAACTAGTATGCAATATTTTTCCTTAAAAAAAAAAGCTAAGCAAGTGTGGCAAACTGTTCCGATCTGACTAACAACAGGGAATATATGAGTTGTGTTAATACTTCTTTATGCTTAAAGATTTTTGAAAAGAAGAAACAAGCAAACAAAAGCCTCCATAGATTTCTCTAGAATGTTATCTCCATATGGGAAGGGATTTTGTTCACCTTGCTCTATGCTGTATCTCTAATACTTAGGACAGTGTCTGGTCTAGAGTTGGCATTCAGTAAATATCTGCTGAATTGAGTAAAAGGAAATGGATAGGTAATTAATTCATATCTTTCCTGAATCTGAAGTATTCAACAACCTTAAAAATTGTTAATAATGTTGTGTTCATTTTCTGGAACTGCTTTACATTAGATGAATATTATAAATCACATTCATATCTGTAATAAAGTCAAGAATATCAAAGTAAACCTGGGTGTGAGATGAGGTATCTTATTTATAAAATTGATGAGTCAAAAGAGGTTTGGGGGCTAAATCTGGCTTTTGAAAACAACTCCTTCCAATTGCATTCCTGTAGTCCTGATAAGGGACAGCAGCCATGTTTTCTAATGCAGAACCTTATCACTCACTGACTCTGATTGTATCAGGATGAGAGTTCATATTGGGACACCTCGTCTATGGGCTGGCTGAAATCTGTAGCTGGGTGAATTGTTTCAGAACCATGAGTGGAGCCAGTCACGTTCCTTTCAGATATAAGGAAGCAAGTGGAAGCCGACACTCTGAAAAGTTGACAATGGAGGCAGAAACTGAAAAGTAAGAGCTGTCATAAAGTAATGGATACGTGTATGTGTACGGCTGAAACTAACACAACATTGTTAATTGGCTATACTCCAAACAAAATAAAAAGTTTAAAAAAAAAAAAAAGAACTTGCATAAAGTAGAGAGAGGTGGGATCTTCATAGTGGACCAGGTAAAGGTCAAAGCTGAAAAAAAAATAGAAACTAGAGGACAAGAAGGCAAATGGTAGAGAGGTGAGCATAGAACAGATCTATAGAAAAAGAGATACTGAGAGAGAAGGAAAGAGAAAGGATCCCCGAGGGCATTTCTAAAGCCAAAAGCAACCCAACAAAAGCATCGAGTCAATGTCCTTACTTTATTTTTAAGTAGAAAACCAATGAGTTTAGTAATTTGCCCAAAGTTCACAGTGAAGAAGAAAGGGCACTTGGCTATTCTTGCCTTCCTTCAGTGCTCTTAGAATGTAGTAATCCCGTGGCAGAGGGGAGTAAACAACTCACAGGGTCCAAAGGCAAACCTGAAGCAGCTAATCTTCAGTGCAAAACTTCTCTGCTTTAGATTGACCTAAGAATTGTGGCCAACATTGCAGCTGATTTCATAGCGTCTCCATTTTAATACACAGTGATATTTAAGTTGACATTATAGGAAAGTGTGTCAAATTGGCTCCCACACGTGTATGCTCACATGGTTTGTCCTCAATTTGAGAACTCTTCACCTTAGTCCAGGATTTTCTTCATTCCCAGAGCACATCCAGCACTCTCAGATGGACTCTTCAGAATGGTGAATTCCTTCCTCTGATCATTTAAAAGATATTTGTTTGGACCAGATCACAGGAAGGGGCTTTGGGAGGACAGTTACATTTGTATGTATCACCTGCACCTTGGAGTCCCTGAAGCTTCCAGACTTCTGGGATCAACCTTCCCTTTAACAGTGTGTTTCAGCAGCATGGCCTGTCATTCCATATGTTGTGAAAAGGCCAGTGGCCCTCACCCAGCCATATTTTCTTGGGTTGCATGTGACACCTTTCTCCTCAGTGGGTTGTTTCCATTGCATATTCTAACTGCCTGAGTGAGGCAAACACTAACTGCACCCTCAGACAGGATAGCTGCCTCACTGCAAGCTCAAAACACAACTTCCAGTTGAGTGTGAAACATCTTCTTAAATGGTCCTGGATCACCTCTGGACCTTGTTCACATCTTATCTCTGCTGCTCACCCTTGCTCCCAGAGCCCTCATCCCTCTGCTGGGGAGCCGCCTGTGCAAACTTCGGAGGCAGAGCAACTAAGATCTCTTTTGGTTCTGCCCTTCCTCTCAGGCCCACGACCTGTGGGGATCAGCTTCATCACTGAATGTCCATTTATGCGCATTTTCAAAGGAAAAAAAAAATGGTAAACATCAGCAAAGATCAGAGTGGGCCTCACTAAAGATGTGAGATCTCAGCAGAGACTCTAAGGGTGTGGGCCAGCTGGCCAAGAGGTTCTGTGGAGGAAGGGCATTGCTGGGAGGAAGTGCAGGAGCCCTCCAGTAGGAGGAGAGGGGTGGGCGAGGCTGGGGCCTCTCCCTGACTGTTGTCACAGCTCAGAACTTGTGGCAAATTTTGACTTTTACTCTGAGTGAACTAGAGTTCTTTTAGGGCTTTGAGTCAAACAAGTGATACAATCTGACTTTGGTTTTCAAAGGACTCTGTCCAAACAGGCTAGTAAGGTGTCTGTGGCAGGGGCAGCCAAGCACAGGAATGGCAGAGCCCAAGCAAGGAAAGGAGAGTAATTCTAGGCAGTGCAGCCTGGGGACCAGCTTCAGAGGAGGGAGACTGCGGGGGTAAGGAGTTTCCACGAAAAAGAACCAGCATTCCTTGGGAAAATGCCTGATTCCAAGGCTCAGGCAAGGAAGATATGAGTCTGGAGTGTCTGATGCCAAAAAAATAAGAAAATTTTCAAAGAATGATAGGAACATGGTGAAAGGATAGAGAAGTGAGTGTGAAAGAGCTCCTATTACCCTAATTAAGGACGATATGAGCAGCAGAATAAAAAATGATAGTAATACGTAAAATAAAATAGTAAAGTGATTTAAATTATACAAAATTAAAGTAAGTTAAAAATTAAAAAAATAGGAAACTATGAGTCTATAAAGATTTTAAAATTCACAATAAATTGTTTGATGTCGCATGGGATATATACAAGTAATTTGTTGCAAGTTACTTATCATTTACAAAGGAAGAAATGTAAGAAAGTAGAGAAAACTGGCAGACACTAAATGGGCAAATTGAACCTCATCAGTAATAGAAAAATTGAAACTCTGCACCACCACCACGTGATAAGTTACCCAAGAAAAACACAACTCGCTCTGTTATGTTCCTGTCAGAGCAGCATAATTCAGATCTATTTATGAGGAAACATGAGACAACCTCATATTGGAAAACATATTACAAAATAACTTGGCCAGTTATCTTCAAAAATATCAACATCTTGAAAGTCAGGGAAACACTGAGGAACTGTTTTAAACTGAAGTTATTTAAAGAGACATGATAACTAAGTACAACACGGGAAGTAGACCCTTTATTAGATAAGTTATTAAATTTTGGGACCACACACCAACGATCCTACAGTCAGGGCAGCAAAGGAGACACAGAGGTAAAGAACAGCCTTCTGGAATTAGTGAGAGGAGGGGAGGGTGTAATGATTTCAGAGAATAGCTTTGAAATATATATGTGCTTTATCATATGTGAAATAGATAGTGGAGTTTGATATATTATGCAGGGCACCCAGAGCCCATGCTCTGTGACACCCTGGAGGGTTGGACTAGGGAGGAAGGTTGGGAGGGGGGTTTCAGGATGAGGGGACACATGTATGCCTATGGCCAATTTATACTGATGTATGGCAAAAAAACCATCACAATATTGTAATTATCCTCCCATTAAAATAAACAAATTTTAAAAAATATATTGGGACCATATTGGTGACACTTGAGTGTGGTCTGAGGATTCAGTAATAGATTAAAATGTATCATTGTTAATTTCCTGGTTTTCAGTGGTTGTGTTGTTCTATGGAACAGAGTCCTCATTATAGGCAATACATGCTAAGGTATTCAGGGGGAAGGGAGTGATGTATCAGGTCAGCAATTATGTTCACATGGCTCAGGAAACAGAAGTCCTTTTTACTGAATTTGCACTTTTCTGTAATTTTGTGGAGCTTAGAGAATTTTCACGGCAGTGAAATTACTCTGTATGATACTTGATTGGTAGATGCATCATGATTTACTTGTTCTAATTTACAGAATGTAGAACACCTAGAGTGAACTCTAATATAAACTATGGATTTTGGGTGATTATGCTGTGTCAGTGTAGGTTCACCAATTGCAACAAATGTACCATTCCAGTGAGAGATGTTGATAATGGGGAAGGCGGTTAGTGTGTGGGTTGAGGGAGTAAATGGAAACTCTCTGCACTTTCTGCTCAATTTTGTTGTGAACCTGAAACTGTTCTAAAAAAAAAAGGTCTTTTTAAAAAAAGAAAGACTGACTATTATTAATGTAAGAGAAATATTCTGTTTCTTTCATTTACCACATCAAAATTTTAGTTCTGATAAAATGGACATTATTCAGCAGAGAATATCTGTCTCCTAAAGATATACAGAGAAAAAGAGTTTGGTTATGCTGAATATACAATTTGCTTTAAAATTAAATGCCTCATCCTTTAAAAATGTCCCTAATAACCGGTGTCTTGTATTGACCTAAACTCTCTTGGATTTTACCTTATTGTCCCAGGTGACGTCTGTCTTGGATTCTAACCCAGATCATGTTTCATGGATCCTGCCAAAAGCTACCTAATTCTAGGACACAAATGTCAATCTTGTGATTGGGAATCTGAAGTCAAAGCTAGAGGAAAAGGAAGTGAATATTTTTATAGATTTTCACAGCGTAAACAATAGTAAGCATAATAGAAAATAGTGAACTTGTCAACAATATTTCTTAAGAGAGCATAGACTGAAAGAACAAATGGGTATTAATTTGTAAAGAGATTGAGATGCTCAGCTTATAGTCAGTGCTTCTATTATCCGGAGAAGGCGATGGCACCCTACTCCAGTATTCTTGCCTGGAAAATCCCATGAATGAAGGAGCCTGGTAGGCTGCAGTCCATGGGGTCGCGAAGAGTCAGACACGACTGAGCGACTTCCCTTTCACTTTTCACTTTCATGCATTGGAGAAGGAAATGGCAACCCACTCCAGTGTTCTTGCCTGGAGAATCCCAGGGACGGGGGAGCCTGGTGGGCTGCCATCTTTGGGGTCACACAGAGTCAGACACGACTGAAGTGACTTAGCAGCAGCAGCAGCAGCTTCTATTATCAAAGTTTGGTCTTGGAGGTTGTACCCCTCTTGATTCATTTAATTTCCTGTCTAAGATAACATTTTGCCTCCAATATTAATACAACATGTAAATATCTTAAACATTTTAAACCTATCTTTCCCATGTCCCTATTATTGTAAAGAATGTTATCATTCCATTCACATTTCTTTCTTTCTTTCTTTCTTTCTTTTTTTTTTTTTTTTACTTTTTGGCTATGCTTTTATTTATTTTTTTTTCTTTAATTAATTTTTATTTTTTAGTTTGTTTTGCTTTACAATACTGTATTCGTTTTGCTACACATCGACATGAATCAGCCACGAGTGTACATGAACTCCCAATCCCGATCCCTACCTCCCCCCTCCCGCCCCACACCTTCTCTCTGGATTATCCCCATGCATCAGTCCCAAGCATCCTGCATCCTGCATCAAACCTNTTGCTATACATTGACATGAATCAGCCACGAGTGTACATGAACTCCCAATCCCGATCCCTACCTCCCCCCTCCCGCCCCACACCATCTCTCTGGATTATCCCCGTGCATCAGTCCCAAGCATCCTGCGTCCCACATCGAACCTAGACCGGCAATTCGTTTCACTTAGGATATCATACATGTTACACTGCCACTCTCCCAAATCATCCCACATGGTATGTGTAGAGCCTCACATTTCCTGACAATGTAGCAAAGACTTTAACTTTGAGTTGAACTCCAGAGACTCTTGAGCCAAGAAGGACAAAGTCACAGCGTTAGCCAATAAAGTCCTTGTTCCCAAAGCAGTTCAGTCTGTGATTTAATTGAGTCCCAGACATTAGTTAGAATGTAGGATTCTAGAACCTTTGAGGGAGAGGATGCTTGCTTTCAGAAAGAAGTCTTGTCATGTTGATGTATGGCAGAAACTAACACAACATTGTTAAGCAATTATCCTTCAATTAAAAAAAAATTTTTTTAAGAAAAAGCTAAAGAAAAGAAATCTTAGGGCAGAGACAAGATGGTAGAGTAGAAGGCTGTGAACTCACCTCTTATGAAAATACCAAAATCACAACTAACTGCTGGGCATTCACTGACAAAACAATAATGGAACCTGCCAAAAAAGATATCCTACATCCAAAGAAAGAAGTAATCTACAACCAAGAATACTCTGTCCAGTAAGGCTCTCATTCAGATCTGACAGAGAAATCAACTTTTACAGACAGACAAAAGCTAAGAGAATTCAGCACCACCAAATCAGCTTTACAACAAATCCTAAAGGAATTTCTTGGGACAGAAACAAAAAGGCCACAACTAGAATCAAGAAAATTATGAAAGGGAAAAACTCACTTGAGAGCAAACAGAATAAAGGTAAGAAATCACCCACACAAAAATATGCCATCAAAACCAGCAATCCTGAGAAGAGGAAAGTACAAATGCAGGATATTGGAAATGTATTTGAAATTAAAAGAACAGCAACTTCAAAAACCTCTTCGTAAGTACAAACAGAAAATCTACAAGAGATATACAGTAAAAAAGAAAAAATAATCTAAACACAACACTTAAGTTCATCAGCAAATCACAAGAGAACAAAAGAGGCATGGAAGTAAAAAGACCCACAAAAGCAAATTCAAAACAAATAAAATGGCAATAAGAACACACATATGGAAAATTGTCTTAAACATGAATGCTCCAACCAAAAAACATAGACTGACTAACCTAATAAAAGCAAGGATTAAATCCAAGAAGAAGATATAACAATTATGAATATGTTTTCACCCAATATAGGAGCATCTCAAATGCTAACATCCATAAATAGAGAAATCAACAGTAACACAAGAAGTGTGTTTTAACACCCGCTTACACCCATGTGGCTCAGAAGGTAAAGCGTCTGTCTGCAGTGCTGGAGACCTGGGTTTGATCCCTGGGTAGGGAAGATCCCCTAGAGAAGGAAATGGCAACCTATTCCAGTATTCTTGCCTGAAAAATCCCATGGACCGAGGAGCCTGGTAGGCTACAGACCATTGAGTCACAAAGAGTCGGACACGACTGAGTGACTTCACTTACACCCATGGACAAATCATCCAGACAGAAAATCAGTAAAGAAACACAGACCTTAAATGATACATTAGGCCAAAAGAAGTTCTAAGAGGGGAGTTTATAGCAATAATATCTTAACTCAAGAAACAAGAAAAATCTTAATAAATAATCTAACCTTACACCTACAGCAACTAGAGAAAGAAAAACAAACAAAACCCAAAGTTAGTAGAAGGAAATAAATAATAAAGGAGTAGAAATAAAAGAAATAGAAATGAAGAAAGCAATAAATAAAAATAATAGAAATGAAGAAAGCAATAGAAAATATTAAGGAAACTAAAAGCTGGTTCTTTGTAAAGATAAACAAAAGTGGTAAACCTTTAGCCAAACTCATCCAGAAAAAAAGGAAGACAGCTCAAATCAATAAAATGAAAAAGGAGAAGTTAGAACTGACACCATAAAAATACAAAGGTCATAAGAGACTATTACAAGCAACTACATGCCACTAAAATAGAAACCTAGAAGAAATGGACAAATTCTTAGAAAGATTCTTAGATGCTTAAAAATCTCTGAAGACTGAACCAGGAAGAAAAGAAAATATGAACAGACAAATCACAAGTACTAAAGTTGAAATTGTGCTTTAAAAATCCCCAGCAAGCAAAAGTCCAGGATCACTGTCTTCGTAGATGAATTTATCAAACATTTAGAGAAGAGTAAACATCAATCCTTCTGAAACTATTCAAAAAAAAAAAAAATGCAGAGGAAGGAACACTCCTAAACCCAGTCTATGAAGCCACCATCACTCTAATATCAAAACCAAACAAAGATACCACACACAAAAAAAAATTACAAGCTAATATCACTGATGAAAATCAGTTCAGTCACTCAGTCATGTCCAGCTCTTTGTGACCTCATGGACCGCAGCACTCCAGGCCTCCCTGTACATCACCAGCTCCCATATTTTGCTCTAAGTCATGTCCATCGAGTCAGTGATGTCATCCAACCATCTCATCCTCTGTCATCCCCTTCTCCTGCCGTCTGTCTTTTCCAGCATCAAGGTTTTTTTGCAGTGAATCAGTTCTTTGAATCAGGTGGCTAAAGTACTGGAGCTTCAGCTTCAGCATCAGTTCTTCCAATGGATATTCAGGATTGATTTCCTTTAGAATTTACTAGTTTGATCTCCTTGCTATCCAAGGGACATAGGTACAAAATTTTTGAACATAGGTACAAAAATTCTCAATAAATATTAGCAAAGCAAATCCAATAATACATTAAAAGGATCATCCACCATGATCCAGTGGGATTAACCCCCAGATGGAAGGATTTTTCAATATACATAGATCAATCAATGTGATACACCACCTCAACAAACTGAAGAATAAAAACCATATGATCATCTCAATATTTGCAGGAAAAGCTTTTGAAAAAATTCAACACCCATTTATGATAAAAAAAAAAAACTCTCCAGAAAGTGATATAGAAGGCCCCTATCTCAACATAATAAAGGCCGTATATGACAAACATACAGCTAACATTATACTCAAGACTTAAAAGCTGAAAGCATTTGCTCTAAGGTCAGAAAGAACACAAGGATGTCCATTTTAGCCACTATTACTCAGCATAGTCACAGAAGTCCTAACCATAGCAGAGAAGAAAAAGAAATAAAAGGAATCCAAAGTGAAAAAGAAGTAAAATTGTCACTGTTTGCAGACAACATAACATTATACATAGACAACACTAAAGATGCCAACAGAAAAACTACTGAAGCTCATAATGATTTCAGTAAAGTTGCAGGGTACAAAATTAATACACAGAAGTCTCTTGCATTCCTATACACTAACAATGAAAGAACAGAAAGAGAAATTAGGAAACAATCCCATTTACCATTGCAACAGAAAGAATAAAATGTCTAGGAATAAACTTACTTAAGGAGGCAAAAGAAAACTATATACTCAGAAAACTATAAGATACTGATGAAAGAAATCAAAGATGACACAAAAAGATGGAGAAATATACTGTTATCGGATTGGAAGAATCAATATTGTGAAAATGACTATACTACTGGAAGCAATCTACAAATTCAGTGTAATTCCTATCAAATTACCAATAGTATTCTTCACATAATTAGAACAAAAAATTTTGCAATTTAATAGAAACACAAAAGACTCTGAATAGCCAAAGTAATTTTGAGAAAGAAAAATGGAGCTGGAAGAATCAGCTCCCTGACTTCAAACTGTACTATAAAGCTACAATAATCAAGATAGTATGGGATTGGCACAAAAACAGATATAGACCAAGGATACAGGATAGAAAACTCAGACATAAATCCACACACCTATGATCACCTATGACAAAGGAAGCAAGAATATGCACTGGAGAAAAGACCACCTTTTCAATAAGTGGTTAGGGGAAATCTGGACAGTTACATGTAAAAGAATGAAATTAGAACACTCCCTAAGACTGCAGCAGGCCAATTTTTTTGCCACGACTAAGCTGACAGTATAGAGAAGGCAATGGCTCCCCGCTCCAGTACTCTTGCCTGGAAAATCCCATGGACAGAGAAGCCTGGTAAGCTGCAGTCCATGGGGTCACGAAGAGTCAGACACGACTGAGCGACTTCCCTTTCACTTTTCACTTCCACGCATTGGAGAAGGAAATGGCAACCCACTCCAGTGTTCTTGCCTGGGAATCCCAGGGACGGGGGAGCCTGGTGGGCTGCCGTCTATGGGGTCATGCAGAGTCGGACACAACTGAAGCAACTTAGCAGTAGCAGCAACACCATACACAAAATAAACTCAAAATGGATTAAATCTACATGTAAGACTGGACACTATAAAACTCAGAGGAAAACATATTAAAATACACTCTCTGACATAAGCTACAGCAAATCTTTTTTGAGCCACCTTCTATAACAATGAAAATAGAAGCAAAAATAAACAAATGAGACCTAATTAAACTTAAAATACTTTGTACCACAAAGGAAACCACTCAGTTCATATCAATTCAGTTCAGTTGGTCAGTCGTGGGTGACTCTATGCGACCCCATGGACTGCAGCACACCAGGCTTCCCGTCACCAACTCCCCAAACGTACTCAAACTCATTTCCATCAAGTCAGTGATGCCATCCAACCATCTCATCCTCTGTCATCCTCTCTTCCCACCTTCAATCTTTCCCAGCCTCAAGGTCATTTCAAATGAGTCAGTTTTTTGCATCAGGTGGCCAAAGTTTTGGAGTTTCAGTTTCAGCATCAATCCTTCCAAGGAATATTCAGGACTGATCTCCTCTGGGATGGACTGGTTGGATCTCCTTGCAGTCCAAGGGACTCTCAAGAGTCTTCTCCAACACCACAGTTCAAAAGCATCAATTCTTTGGTGCTCAGCTTTCTTTATAGTCCAACTCTCACATCCACACATGACTACTGGAAAAACTACAGCTTTGGCTAGATGGACTTTTGTTAGCAAAGTAATGTCTCTGCTTTTTAATAAGCTGTCTAGGCTGGTCATAGCTTTTCTTTCAAGGAGCAAGCATCTTTTAATTTCATGGTTGCAGTCACCGTCTGCAGTGATTTTGGAGCCCAGAAAAATAAAGTCAGCCACTGTTTCCCCATCTATTTCCCATGAAGTGATGGGACTGGACACCATAGTCCTAGCTTTCTGAATGTTGAGTTTTAAGCCAGCTTTTTCACTCTCTTCTTTTACTTTCATCAAGAGGCTCTTTAGTTCTTCTTCACTTTCAGCCATAAGGTTGGTGTCATCTGCATATCTGAGGTTATTGATATTTCTCCCAGCAATCTCGATTCCAGGTTGTGCTTCCTCCAGCCCAGGCTTTCTCATGATGTACTCTACATATAAGTTAAATAAGCAGGGTGACAATAAACAGCCTTGACTGATTCCTTTCCCGATTTGGAACAGTCTGCTGTTCCAAGTCCAGTTCTAACTATTGCTTCCTGACCTGCATACAGATTTCTCAGGAAGCAGGTCTGATATTCCCATCTCTTATGAATTTTCCACAGTTTCTTGTGATCTACAGAGTCAAAGGCTTTGGTGTAGTCAATAAAACAAAAGTAGATGTTTTTCTGGAACTCTCTTGCTTTTTTAATGATCCAATGGATGTTGGCAATTTGATCTCTGGTTCCTCTGCCTTCTAAATATTCAGCTTGAACATCTGGAAGTTCACAGTTCACATATTCTTGAAGCCTGGCTTGGAGAATTTTGAGCATTACTTTCCTAGCATGTGAGATGTGTGCAATTGTGTGGTAGTTTGAACATACTTTAGCATTGCCTTTCTTTGGCATTGGAGTGAAAGCTGATCTTTTCCAGTCCTGAGTTTTTCAAATTTGCTGGCATATTGAGTGAAGCACTTTCACAGCATCATCTTTCAGGATTTGAAATAGCACAACTGGAATCCATCACCTCCACCAGCTTTGTGAATAGTGGTGCTAAGGCCCACCTGACTTTGCATTCCAGGATGTCTGGCTCTAAGTGAGTGATCACACCATGGTGATTATTTGGGCCATGAAGACCTTTTTGGTATAGTTCTGTTTTCTTGCCACCTCTTCTTAATATCTTCTGTTTCTATTAGGTCCATACCACTTCTGTCCTTTATTGTGCCCATTTTTGCATGAACTGTTCCCTTGGTATCTCTTAATTTTCTTGAAGAGATCTCTAGTCTTTCCTATTCTATCATTTTCCTCTGTTTCTTTGCATTGATCACTGAGACAGGCTTTCTTATCTCTCCTTGCTGTTCCACTGAGACAGGCTTTCTTATCTCTCCTTGCTGTTCTTTGGAACTCTGCATTCATATGGGTATATCTTTCCTTATCTCCTTTATCTTTAGCTTCTCTTCTTTTCTCAGCTATCTGTAAGGCCACCTCAGACAACCATTTTGCCTTTTTGCATTTCTTTTTCTTGGGAGTGGTCTTGATCATTGCTCCTGTACAATGCCATGAACCTCCATCCATAGTTCTTCAGGCACTCTGTCTATCAGATCTAACCCCTTGACTCTATTTGTCACTTACACTGTATAATCGTAAGGGATTTGATTTAGGTCATACCTGAATGGTCCACTGGTTTTCCCTACTTTCTTCAATTTAAGTCTGAATTTGGCAATAAGAAGTTCATAGTCTGAGCCACAAGCTCCCAGTCTTGGTTTTGCTGACTGTATAGAGCTTCTCCATCTTTGGCTGCAAAAAATGTAATCAATCTGATTTTGGTATTGACTATCTGTTGATGTCCATGTGTAGTCTTCTCTTGTATTGTTGGAAGAAGGTATTTGCTATGACCAGTGTGTTCTTTTGGCAAAACTCTGTTAGTCTTTGCCCTGCTTTGTCTTGTACTCCAAACCCAAACTTGCCTCTTACTCCAAGTATCTCTTGACTTTCTGCTTTTTCATTCCAGTCCCCTATAATGAAAAGGACATCTTTTTTGGGTGTTAGTTCTAGAAGATCTTGTAGGTCTTCATAGAATCGTTCAACTTCAGCTTCTTCAGCATACTGGTTGGGGCATAGATTTGGTTTACTCTGATATTGAATGGTTTACCTTGGAAACGAGCTGAGATCATTCTGTCATTTTTGAGACTGCATTCAAGTACTGCATTTCAGACTCTTTTGTTGACTATGAAGACTACTCCATTTCTTCTAAAGGATTCTTGCCTACAGTAGTAGATATAATGGTCATATGAGTTAAATTCACCCGTTCCAGTCCCTTTTAGTTCACTGATTCCTAAAATGGGAAACAATATTTGCAAATGAAGCAACAGACAAGGATTACTCTCCAAAATATACAAACAGCTCATGTGGCTCAAAATCAAGCAAACAAGCAATCCAATCTAAAAATATGTGAAAGATGTAAACGGACATCTTTCCAAAGAAGATATACAAGTGTTCAAGAGGCACATGAAAAGATGCTCAACATCACTAATTATTAGAGAAATGCAAATCGAAACTTCAATGAGTATCACTTCAAATTGGTCAGAATAGCCATCATCAAAATATCTGCAAACAATAAATGCTGAAGAGGGTGTGGAGAAAAGGAAACTCATACTGTTGGTGAAAATGTAAATTGATACAGCCACTTTCAAGAACAGTAGTGGAAATTCCTTAAAAATCTAAACATAGAGTTACTATATGACCCAGCAATCCCACTACAGGGCAAATACCTGAGAAAATTATAATTCAGAAGGACACATGTACCTCAATGTTCATTGCAGCACTATTTACAATAGCCAGGATGTGTAAACAGTCTAAATATCCATCAATTCAGATGAATGGATAAAGAAGATGTGGTACATTACTCAGTTATGAAAAAGAATGAAAAAGGCCATTTGTAGAGACATGGATGAAAAAGTCCATTTGTAGAGACATCGATGGACCTAGAGTCTGTCAAACAGAGTGAAGTAAGTCATGAAGAGAAACAAATATCATATGTTGACATATATATGTGGAACCTAGAAAAATGGTACAGATGAACCTATCTCCAAGGTAGGAGTAGGACAGACATGGTGGACACAGGCAGAAAGAGGGAAGGGGATGGTGGGATGAACTGGGAGACAGGGATTGACATATATACACCACCGTGTGTGAAATAGGTAACCAGCAGGAAGCTGCTGTAAAGCACAGGAAGCTCAGCTCCATGTTCCGTGTTGACCTAGATGGGTGGGCTGGGGGTGTGGTGAGAGGAAGGTCCATGAGAGAGGGGACAGAAGGGATACATGCACCCCAAGTTTCACTGCAGCGCTGCTTACATCATCAACAGATGAGTGGATAAAGAAGATGTGGTACATATACACAATGGATGATACTCAGCCATTAAAAAGAATGAAATAATGCCATTTGCAACAACATGGACGGACCTGAAGATTATCATGTTAAGTAGAAAATATAATATTGATTTATGTGTGGAATCTAAAAAAAAATGATACAAATGAATTTATTTACAAAACAGAAACAGACTCACAGTGTAAGAAAACAAAGGGGAGGGTTACCAAAGGGGAAAGGTGGTGGACAGTGATAAACTGGGAGTTTGGGTTTGACATGTACACACTATTTAAAATAGATAACCAACAAGGACCTACTGTATTGCGTGGGAAACTTTGTTCAGTATTCTCTAACAACCTAAATGGAAAAAGAATTTTAAAAAGAATAGATACATGTATATGTATAACTGAATCACTTTGCTGTACACATAAAATTAGCACAACATTGTTAATCAACTATACTCCAAAATAAAATAATTTTGAGAAAAGAAAGATAAAAAGAAATCTTGGTGATTCTTCCTGACTTCAGCCTGTCCTCTGTTCCTTTATTTCCTCAGCATCTCCACTCTGGCTAGCCCCAACATCTCCCTGCTCCTTTGTGGCTGCTACAGTTTCCGTACCATACTTTGCCTACTCATTCTTTCTCCATTAGTTTGGAAGCAAATAAAGTGGAATCCAAGGTAAAATGCACTGACTCGATGTAACGAGACATTCATACTAATAAAGAGAATCATCCAAATTTTAAAATCCTTAGAAGAAAACATAGGCAAAAAGCATTGGAGATTACTTCATGTATGTGATACCAAAAGCGCTGGAAACAAAAAAAAAAGATTGAACTTTATCAAAATTAAAAATTTGCATGCATCAAAAGACATTATTGACAGTGTGAGAAGGCAATTCTTACTCTAGAATGGTAGAATAATATTCATAAATCATATATAATAAAGGATTAATATCCAAAATATACAAAAAACTTCTACAACTAAACAATAAAAACAAAAATAAATCTGACTTTTAAATGGGCAAAAGACTTGAATAGACTTTTCTCCAAATGTTATACAAATGACAATAACTTCAGAAAAGATGTTTGGCATTTCTAGTCTTCAGGGAATTGAAGTCAAAGTCACAATGAAATACCACTTCATACCCACTAAGATGGCTGTAATTTAAAAAAAAGGAAGAAAGAAAATAAAGTGTATTGGCAAGTCTATGTAGAGCTTTCTTTACCATGTACACACACTAATTAAGATGCACAAATCTTGTGTTCAGTTCACAGAGTTTTGACAATTGCATTTACCCATTTAAGCACAACCTAAAGTAAAAATCTGCCTGCAAGGAACTGCAGGAGACAAAGGTTCGATCCCTGGATTGGAAAGATTCCCTAGGGAAGGGAATGGCTCAGTTCAGTTCAGTTCAGTTGCTCAGTCGTGTCTGACTCTTTGCGACCCCATGAACCGCAGCACGCCAGGCCTCCCTGTCCATCACCAACTCCCGGAGTTCACTCAGACTCATGTCCATTGAGTCGGTGATGCCATCCAGCCATCTCATCCTCTGTCATCCCCTTCTCCTCCTGCCCTCAGTCTTTCCCAGCATCAGGGTCTTTTCCAATGAGTCAGCTCTTCACATCAAGTGGCCAAAGTATTGGAGTTTCAGCTTCAACATCAGTCCTTCCAATGAACACCCAGGACTGATCTCCTTTAGGATCTCCCTGCAGTCCAAGGGACTCTCAAGAGTCTTCTCCAACACCACTTAACACTCTAGTATTCTTGCCTAGAGAATTCCATGGACAGAGAAGCCTGGCGGACTACAGTTCATGGGGTCACAAAGAGTAGGACACGAGTAAGTGTGACTAACAAAGTAAAATCTAAGACTGTGACCTCAGAAGATTCCCTCATACCCCTTTCCAGTCAATTCCTCTCCTCAGAGGCAATTGCTTTCTGACTGTATCACTGTTGATTAGCTTTCCCTGTTTTTGGACTCCATTTAAATGGAAACACCTTGTATATATTCTGTTGTGTCTGGGTTTTGTCACTCAGTATCATATCTGTGAGACTTACACACATTGTTGATTGTGATAGTAGCTGTTCCTTTTTATTTCTGGGTAATATTCCACTATATAAATAAACCACAATTTGATTACCCAGTCTTTTGTAAATGGACATTCAAGATGATTTCTAGTATTTGGCTACTATAAACAGAGTTTCCTCAAGTATTCTTAAAAGAGGGTTATTTATTTATTTGGTGAAAATATGTTTTACTTCCCTTGGTAAATACCTAGGAGTGGAATTACTAGTTCATAGGTAAACATCTGATTACTTTTATACCTAACTGCTGAAGTATTCTCCAAAGTGGTTGTACCACTTTATATGCCCACCAACAATGTATGAAGGTTCTGGTTACTCCTGATCCTATCCAATATTTGATGTAGTCAGTCTTTTATTAATCCATTCTAATGTGGAAGAGATGCCATCCCATTGAGCTTTAGCATATCCCTGATGACACTGGGCACTTTTTCATGGACTTATTCTTCATCCTTATTTTCTTTCATTAAGTAATCATTTAAATCTTTAACCTCTTTTAATTTTTAATTGGTTTAAGGGGATTTTTTATATTATGTATACAAACATATTCTATCATATATTGATACTGTAAATGTATTTCCCCCTCCTCTATGGCTTACCTATTTTTTGTATTGCTGTCTTTGGGAGAATAAAAATTTTAAATTTTGATGAAACTCGATTTATTTATATTTTATTAATGCTTTTTCTGTCCCTTTCAAGAAACGTTGGCTTACTCTTAAGGTCACAAAGATATTTTCCTATGTTTTCTTCAAGAACTTTTGTATTAATTTCTGCACACAAAGTGAGATGAAATCAAGATTTAGTTTTTCCCATAAAAATATTCTATTGTTCCAGAAGCATTTGTTAAAAAGTCTTTTTTAACCCATTGAATTGACTTTGTGCCTTGGTCAAAAATCAATTGAGTGTGGATAGAAGGATCTATCTCTGAACTTTCTATTCTGTTCTTTCAATTTATTTGTCTATTCTTACACTCATACCACATTATCTTGTTTATTGTAGCTTTATAGTAAATGTTAAAATAAGGAATAATTTTTCAATTTGGCTATTTAAGTTCCTTTGCATTTAGCTATAAATATTAGAATGACATTGTTAGTTTCTGTAAAAATCTGGTGTACATTTTAATAGAGATGGTATCAGATCTAATGCTTCCCAAGTGAGTTGGTGAAAAGCATCTGCCTGTTAATGCAAGAGACGCAACATGGGGGTCAATCCCTGGATCAGGAAGTTCCACTGGAGTATGAAATGACAACCCATTCCTGTATTCTATTCTATTCAGTCACTAAGTCATGTACTACTCTTTGCACCTCCATCGACTGCAGCATGCTAGGCTTCCCTGTCTTTCACTGTCTCCCAGAGTTTGCCAAACTCTTGTCCACTGAGTTGGTGATGCCATCCAACCATCTCATCCTCTGTCACCCCCTTCTCCCCTTGCCCTCAATCTTTCCTAGCATCAGGATCTTTTCCAATGAGTCAGCTCTTCCCATCAGATGTCATGTTAAAAAATTGCCTTATGAAGTACACACACTAATCTTAAGATGTACAGATTTTGTGTTCATTTCATTGAGTTTTGACAATTGCATTTACCCATTTAACCACCACAAAGTAAGGTCTAAGACAGTGACCTCAGAAAATTCCTTCATATCTCTTTCCAATCAATTCCTCTCCTCAATTAATCCATGTTCAATTTAATTCTGGATAAAACTTCAACAAGAATATTATGAATTCTTAGCTGATGCTAAGTTTCGTATGACAAAGAAAATATGAGTTAATAGCAAATATTTTTTTTTTAATATATTATGAGGAAAGCACTCTCCTAGATGTTCTTTAAAATATTTTGAAGCTATAGTAATTAGATTAATATGACATGGATGTAGAAATACAGAGATAAGTGAAATAGAATACAAAGTCCAAAAACATGCTTATAAGTAAATAAGACTTCAGTATATTCCATAAAGGTGACATCACAGTCAGTTAGGAAATATACTCATTGAACAAATAATATTATAATGTATGTCTATTTGGAAAAAATAAAACCAGAGTTTTACTTCAACTTACATATATACAAAATAATAATGGCAAATGTAATAGAGAACTAGAGGAAAAATATATAAAAATTATAATAAAAAACAAAAAATAATCTTGAAATCTTTGGATGTAGAAATACAGAGATAAGTGAAATAGAATACAAAGTCCAAAAACATGCTTATAAGTAAATAAGACTTCAGTATATTCCATAAAGGTGACATCACAGTCAGTTAGGAAATATACTCATTGAACAAATAATATTAGAATGTATGTCTATTTGGAAAAAATAAAACCAGAGTTTTACTTCAACTTACATATATACAAAATAATAATGGCAAATGTAATAGAGAACTAGAGGAAAAATATATAAAAATTATAATAAAAAACAAAAAATAATCTTGAAATCTTAAAATTGATAAGGCTTTCTTGAACTCTGTGCGTGTGTGTTAGTTGCTTAGTCGTGTCTGACTCTTTGTAGCCCACCAGACCCCTCCATCCATGGGATTCTCCAGGCAAGAACACTGGAGTGGGTTGCCATTTCCTTCTCCAAAAGGAACTATAGAAAGAAAGAAAGTGAAGTCGCTCAGTCATGTCCAACTCTTTGCGACCCCATGGACTGTAGCCTATCAGGCTCTTCCATCCATGGAATTTTCCAGGCACAAATACTGGAGCAAGTTGTCATTTCCTTCTCCTCTTGAACTGTAAAGCTCCAGAATTCAAAAAGGGAAACACTGGTGGATTTAATTAAATAAAAGTAAAATTTTCTTAATGATGAGATTTGCCATAAAGTTAAAAGACAATACCAGTAAGAAATAGTAGAATGTAAAACAAATAGAGAATCAATATTCAATCCACACTTTACCATATGAGCCACCGGGGAAGCCCAAGAATACTGGAATGGATATTCTACCCCTTCTCCAGGGGATCTTCTGGACCCAGGAATCGAACCAGGGTCTCTTACATTACAGGAGCTACCAGCTGAGTTACCAAGGAGGCAATATTTAGTCCACATATAAATCAAAGATTATAAAAGATATACAAGTGGCCAATAAAATCCTATCACAAAGTGTCTGACCTCACTAGTAATCAAGGAAATACATTTCAATATAATATTTTTAAAGATAATATTATATTTCCTCCATCAGATTAATTAGAATTTAAAAGATTTACAATACTAGTACAAGCAAGGATATAGGAAAATAGTTACTGCTAGACTGAGCGACTTCACTTTCACTTTTCACTTTCATGCATTGGAGAAGGAAATGACAAAAACCCACTCCAGTGTTCTTGCCTGGAGAATCCCAGGGACGGAGGAGCCTGGCGGGCTGCCGTTTATGGGGTCGCACAGAGTCGGACACAACTGAAGCGACTTAGCAGGAGCAGCAACAGTAAATAAACTGGCAAACTCTTTTGGGAAGTGAATTTGGCAGTACTTAATGAAATTTTAGATGCATATGCCTCAGATTCATCTATTTCATTTTTAGAAAGTCAATGTATAAAAATTTTATTTAAAAATATGCATTAGGATCTCGCGTTGAGGGGAGAATCTCCTGGTTTTTCTCGAGTTGCAGCAGGAAACGAGTTTCCTCTCAAATTACGACGGGGACAATTTAGTATCATTCAAGACATTTAAAAATATAGCTACATGTTAAAAAAGAAATTAATAGCAAATACTGAGGTTAAATAAACCATGAAACAGTCATACTGAATGTATAACTATTACTAGGATGAGGCAATCTGGATTTTCTGACATGCAAAAATTTCACATGCGTAGTGCAATTTGTAAAGCAGTGCATATATAACAAACCCACTTATGCATTTTAAATTATATATATCTATATCATGTAAATATTCAGAAAAAGATTTGAAGGGTACACTTCCAGAAGTTATAGAGGTTACTTCTGGAAAGAGAATTGTAAAAAGTCAGAATAGACAGTTTCTTAGATTTTATTCTGTGTATTTTCTATTGTTTGATTATTTTATTAAGTTATACCTCTTTTATTAGATTGAGCTATTTGAAATTTTGACCTACAAAAAAATAAACTTCATAAATGAAGTGAAGTCACTCAGGCGTGTCTGACTCTTTGCGACCCTGTGGATGGGAGCCTAACAACTCCTCCACCCATAGGATTTTCCAGGCAAGAGTACTGGAGTGGGTTGCCATTTCCTTCTCCAGGGGATCTTCCCAACCCAGGGATAAACCCGGGTCTCCCACATTATAGGCAGACGCTTTACCATCTTATGAAGTCCAAACTTCATAAGACCCAGTTTAATAGAATAAGAATATTTTGTGTATTGCCTTTGTAACTTAAACAAACGGATAAGAAAAGAAAAGAGAAACTAGAATATGTAAACTCTCCCTCCTGGACTGAGTTAAATGAGCAGCATCAGCCAAGACCCTAAGGATTTACGAGAAGCTAAGCAAGAGGAGGGCTACCTCAGTCACTTCTCACATAAAATAGCTGCTTATTCATCGTGTTGTCCTTCCTGCTGTTTGTCCAGGAGTTGTATAACTTTTTCAGCTTCGGAGAGACAGGACCTCTTGCCTTCTTCCTGACCCTGGGACCCTGCCTATTGAGTGTGACAGTGGTTCCAGAACAACGTGTTCCTCTTTGAACACATCTTGACATTTTTATGTGCTAAAAATGAAAATTCCACATTTTGCAAAGCATTGAGAAATGTGATAGTCACTATTTCTAAACCTCCATTGGTAATTTTCTAAAATAATCTTGAGTTCAGTGGTGTCTTACTGTAAAAACAATGACCCAGACATCTTTTTCTTTTTTTCGCGTTACCGAAAATCCCATCAGTAATTTTATTCGAATAGACTGAGCCTTTTCCTGTAACCACTACGAAGAATTTTAAATCAATCCATCTTTTTTCTTAATTGAACATAGAGTTGTTAACAGTTTCATTTGTTTTTTTAAACCTTGCTTTCTGAATGATCGCTGCACTGATTTACAGAGAATATATCATCTTAGTTAAGAAAAGAATCTCTCCTAGTCTGTTGAAAGATGACAGGTATAATAACCCACTTTTTAAATTTTTACCAAAGTCAATTTGAATAAGGTCTGTAGGTTAGGTAATAATACTAGATTGATGTTAATTTTCTGATTTTAAAAATTGCTCTGTGGTTATATAAGAGCATGTTCTTGTTTTTAAGAAATACACACTGAAGTATTTAGAGGTAAAGGAGTCAATATATCTCAACTTATTCTAAACATATGAGAAAAAATTATATATACACTTACAGAGAGAACTATAAAATAAATAATAAAGCATACGCCGTATGATGTAAAAATCCAGATAACTATGGGTGAAAGGCAAGCAGGAATTTTTGCACTATTTTGCATATCTTTCAAGTCTGAAATGATTTTAGAATAGATTTTTTTAATCTATATTTTCTCCTAAAGTAACCCATGGACTCAGTAGTAATAACAATTTTTAATGCCCCTCAGTATCTCTGTGTGCCAGGCATTGGGTGAGGCCTTTACAATTCCAGTCCCTGGGAAGTATCACTGCTATCCTCGTGCTCCTGAGCTTGTGAGGGCCTTGGCCAGGATTTCAGCAGTATTCTCCAGGGCCTGTGGCTGGAGGCCCTGACCCATGGCTTTAGGGGCTGTTCTAAGCCTGTCCTGCTCTCTTGAAGCCCACTTCCCCTATCACTCCCCTAACACCCTCCACCCCCCTCAGCCCACTAATTCATTTCTTTGTTCTTTATGCAATTATTTCATTTCTCTTCTGTGTGTTCTGAACCTCCTCCTCTCAGCTGAGCCCCTCAGGCCATACAAGCACAGTAAAGTTACTCTCATCCTATTTAAAAAGTCCACCCTTAACTTGGTGTGCTTCTCTGGCTTCCACCTTCTCTGGCTTCCTTCCTCATCCAATACACTTCATTCAAGACAGTAGAGAGAGAATCTATATCCTACACTGTGATTGATTTTTGTCACTTTTTTGGTATGGGTGTCTAATAAACAGGGAAATTTTATTTTTTTTAGAAATATATGCATCACATGAAAAAAAATAGTGATGGTGCCTTCAGGAAGGAAAAGGCAGACTTTCTCCTTGGTATGCAAAATACACAATGAATGGAACAAGTAGTTCCTGGGTATCTCTTTACAAAGCACTCTGTGAGGGATTCATTGCTGGATGTTTAAGAATCTTGTTCATAATCTATTTCTGGTTGTAAACATAAATCTCATGACCAGAAACAAAACAAAAGCTAAAGACAAAGATTCTTAAGTAGTGGGAGGCTATCAAACAAACCCCAGCTTTTTAGGTCAAATGTGATACTGGCAACCAAGGACAAGGAACAAAATCTACCCTCAGTTGAATCTGAATCTTCTATTACCAAAAGAGAGTCAAGTAACATTCTCACTTAAAGAAGGCTTAAAATCCAGGGCAGTTAGGGGCTTTGCTTGTTCCTTTTGGTTCAAACTATCCAGTAGATACCAATTTTGAGTTAAATGAGCCCCTTCCGGTTGCCTTCTTCCTCCAGGAGCGGGTTGTAGGACACTTCCTCACCATTCCCTGAGGACAAGGCTCCATTGTCTGCATCTGGACATTTAGCACTAAGCAAAGACAACTTTGGAGAAGGCAATGGCACCCCACTCCAGTACTCTTGCCTGGAAAATCCCATGGACAGAGGAGCCTGGTAGGCTACAGTCCATGGGGTCTGGAAGAGTCGGATACAATTGAGCGACTTCACTTTCACTTTTCACTTTTATGCATTAGAGAAGGAAGTGGCAACCCACTCTAGTGTTCTTGCCTGGAGAATCCCAGGGACAGCGAAGCCTGGTGGGCTGCCATCTATGGGGTCGCACAAAGTCAGACACGACTGAAGCGACTTAGCAGCAAAGACAACTTGGAGCCACAGGAACAGGGGGCATCATTCAGCATTGTTAACTGAAAGGATGAAAGGAAGAACTGTATCTCTAGTACCCACCACATAGATGAAATTTTAGGAATATTTCTTGAATGAGTAAGTGAACTCAGCCCAATAGATGAAAGTCAGGGCAGAATTTCTAGCCTTGTGGTTATAATTCCAGTTTCCTCACTGCCCTCCCCCATCCCCAAGCTCACCCCTCTCTTGGAAATATCTGAGGAATTAGATGAGGCTGACGACCATCAGCTGATTATGTTTTATCGAGGATCTTTTCTGAGCTTAAAGCAGGTAAAAGCAAATAACTTGCCAAGCCAGCTCAGTGGTGTGGACGGATAGGTAGCTCAGTGCCATGAGTCAGCACTGGACAGTTTTTCTTAGTTCTTTGTTTCATTTATCCGTTCATTCAACAACTAGCTATTTAAAATTTTTTGTAGGGCTTCCCAGGTGATCCGATGGTTAAGAATCTGCCTGCTAATGCAGGAGACATGGGTTGGATCCCTAGTCCAGGAAGATCTCACGTGCCTCTGAGCAACTAAGACCGTGCACCCCAATACTGAAACCCAGGTGCCTGGAGCCTGTGTTCCACACGAGAGAAGCCATGGCAATGAGGAGCCCTTGCATCGCAGCTAGAGAGTAGCCCCCACTCACAGCATCTAGAGAAAGCCAGCGCAAACCAACGAAAGACCCAACACAGCCAAAAATAAATTATCTTTTAAAAATAAAAAGATAAGAAGATAATAAAAATTATTGTGAGCCAGTTTTCTAGACCCTTGAGGCAGAGCAATGGACAAGCCAACAGTGTTCTCTCATGGAGTTTACCAGTGGATATACATTCCTGCCTCCATGAAGTTTACATATCAATAGATGAAAACCGGAAAGAACAAATACTGACATACTGGAAAGTAATAAATCCCAGGGGTTTACAGGTACTGAAACAGGAAAGGAGATGGAATGTGGATAGAACGTGCAATAAGGTGGTCAAGATAGAACTCACTGAGAAAGTGATACTGGAGCAAAGTCTTATAGGAGGATAGGGAGCCGGATGTCCAGGGAAAAGCATCCTAGGAAGAAGAAGGCAAGTATAAAGAGTTGGGAACACTCTTTGCTTATTCAAGAAACAGCAAAGAGCTTAATTTGACTGAAGTAAAGCAAATAAAGAAGAAAAATGAGATGAAGCTGGGGCAGAGGGAGTTGTGTTGAGCCTTGTTGGCCACTTTATAGATATTTCCCTTTCCTCTGAGATAGGAAGCCATCAGATGATTCTTAACAGAGGAATAATGTAGTGTGACTCAGGTTTCAGCAGGATTACTCTGGCTGCTGAGCTAAGAACAGGCTGTAGTGTGGCAGAGACATGCTGTGATACCTGCAGGGTTTTGTAAGCCTATGGGTGTTGTTCTAGTGAAAGACAAGAACCGATTCTCCAAGGACAAGAAGGGATAACTGCTGGGAAGTGAACCTGAGTGGGCAAGAGAGCGGGGGTCTGGTATGCAAGCGGAGGAGCACACAACACAGAGGTTCCATCAATAGCCGGGGGGGGAAGGCAGAGTTTATGGGCATAGATGAATGTAAGTGGGTAAATGTGATGGGGGAGTGTGTGTTATTTGTTTCACATTTCCCTCGATCTTTCACTGAAGTAGGAAGCAAGACCGTCAACACAGAATGAAGACGGAGTAAGCAGTATTACAAATTTGAGAAGAAAAGAATCACGCATATATGAATGCATTTTTAAATAATCCCCCCAGAATCAAAAGACAATACACATAATACTAAAATTTTGGCGATAGATGTAGTTTCAGAAAATAAAAAGATCAGAAAATATTTTTACACACACAGCATATGTAAAGCCATCTGAGTACAACAACATGTACGAACCAAGTGACATGATTTGGCACAATTACATGAAGGAATGAAAACTGTAAATCAATTCCATAAATTCTATTGAGTTTTGAATCGGGTAAACATCTCTTTAGGGCTTCCCCGGTGGCGCAGTGGTAAAGAATCTGCCTGCCAATCCAGGAGAGGCAAGAGACACAAGTTTGATCCCTGGGTCAGGAAGATCCCCTGGAGTAGGAAATGGCAACCCACTCCAATATTGTTGCCTGGAAAATTCCATGGTCAGAGGAGCCTGGCAGGCTACAGTCTATGGGATTGCAAAGAGTCAGACACGACTGAGTGACTGAGCATGCACACACCTCTTTATTACTGGAGGCCATTTAAATGTAGGTCACTGCATGAAGAGTGAAATACAGACGTGTAAAACATGTGTTCAGTGTTGAGCAAGTGAGAAACACTGGTTAAGCGGCAGGACTGAGGATCTGTCTCACACTCTACGCTGAATTCTAACCACCAACTGCCTTTCTAACTGATTTCTATATTGTACCTCCCCTCAGAGGTGGGGACTGGAGAAGGAGATGGCAACCCACCTAATAGTCTTGCCTGGAGAATCTCGTGGACAGAGGAGCCTGGTGGGCTGCTGCCCATGGGGTCGCACAGAGTCGGACACGACTGAAGCGACTTAGCAGCAGCAGCAGCAGCAGCAACCAGAGGTGGGGAACCTGAAATTCCCAGGAATTTTTTTACCCTTCTCTCCTCAGCCCACAGGACCACTACCAAGAAACATGCTTAGAGTACACTCAGTGCCACTGCTACTGGATTTTACCAGCTAGATAAGACAACCTCGTGGTGCATCGTGCACACAATTAAGGTGAAGTACCAACCCAAATACATCTGTCTATTAAATTTGTTTTTTAACCCAGAACGTTTGAAAGTATTATGCACTTTCTTGCTATCTTGGGAGACTGTCCTCCAGCTGAAACCTTGGCAACTTTGTCCAGCAACCAAGACTGCTTGTTGGTACAGCAAGCTGGGCCATGTACAGCTATTTCCTAGGGCAGGGACCCAGTTGTCCCACAGCACACA
This sequence comes from Aepyceros melampus, assembly GCA_006408695.1. Lineage (NCBI taxonomy): Eukaryota > Metazoa > Chordata > Mammalia > Artiodactyla > Bovidae > Aepyceros > Aepyceros melampus. The sequence continues at coordinate 195,699 of SJXQ01012030.1, read as the reverse complement.
GAGCATTTAACCAAGAGGACCTGTGGGTGTGGTGGGAACCAGCAGTGCAAAGGGCAGGCAGAGGCCACAGATCCCTGCTCGGGGCTATCAGCAATCTGGGGACTTACCTTGGAAATAAGCGGCCTCATTCTGGAAGTTTTGAAGGTTTGTCTTCATGTGGAGCGCTTAGACTTAGAATGTTTATCTGTTTTGCATTTTTCGCTTTCATTTTTAACTTTTTTAATTTCTCAATCTCTTGGCTTAATTGCATTATTTTAACATATTGTGTGCGTTGCTTGAATTTTTTAAGAAGAATGTGTGCTTCTCTTATTTTATATAAATTTATTTATATATTATATCTGTGGACATAAACAAAGACCAACCAAATGAGAAAAGCAAAGCCAATTTATTCAGAGCTTGCTACAGCAAAAGAGTGAACTTGGGTTTGGCTCAGAGAGACTTAAAAGCAGACAGAGAAGTAGGAAATGTTCTATTAGCAAAAAAGAGAAGGTTTCAGGTGTGCCCTGACTGGAGGCTGTTGGCATGGGATGCCGTGGTTGGGCCAGCTAGGACGGGGGCATCCTGTGTGATTGGTTAGGGGTACACATTTGGCTTTCTCCTGTTGGCCCTCAGTTGGAAGCAGGGACAAAGATCAGGGAAGCTGTTAGTTATTAATCACATTCTGGTCATTTTGGAGTGACTGTTATAGAAGTCATTGTTTAGCTTCCTGGATTATCACTAGAGATAGCAAGCTGACCTCCTACAAGATTGATTTACAGTGGACTGGCTTCCTGGGCTCAAGGTAAGGGGGTTGGTTTCCTGGCAGGTTGCTACAGGTTGTGGGTTGGAATTCTATTTGTGTATGTGGTCTAGCCATTGTCTGTATATTCAGTCTCTCATACGTCACTATTGTTTAGTAGCTAAGTTGTGTCTGACTCTTCTGCGAACCCATGGGCTGTAGCCCTCCAGGTTCCTCTGTCCATGGGATTTCCCAGGCAGGAATGCTGGAGTGGGTTGCCATTTCCTCCCATCTTCCCAAATCAGGGATCAAACCCAAGTCTCCTGCATTAACAGGTGGATTCTTTACTGCTGAGCCACTGTGGAAGCCCACACTTTCCTATCAGTACAGTCGCTCAGTCGTGTCTCTTTGAGACCCCATGAACCACAGCACGCCAGGCCTCCCTGTTCGTCACCAACTCTCAGAGTTAACTCAAACTCATGTCCATTGAGTCGGTGATGCCATCCAACCATCTCATCCTCTGTCCTCCCCTTCTCCTCCTGCCTTCAGTCTTTCCCAGCATCAGGGTCTTTTCAAATGAGTCAGTTCTTTGCATCAGGTAGGCAAAGTATTGGAGTTTCAGCTTCAACATCAGTCTTTCCAGTGAATATTCAGGACCGATTTCCTTTAGGATGGACTGGTTGGATCTCCTTACAGTCCAAGAGATTCTCAATAGTCTTCTCCAACACCACATTTCAAAAGCTTCAGTTCCTTAGCGCTCAGATTTCTTCACAGTCCAACTCTCACATCCATACATGACTACTGGAAAAACCATAGCCTTGACTAGACGGACCTTCCTTTGTTGGCAAAGTAATGTCTCTGCTTTTGAATATGCTGTCTAGGTTGGTCATAACTTTTCTTCCAAGGAGCAAGCATCTTTTAATTTCATGGCTGCAGTCACCATCTGCAGTGATTTTGGAGCCCAGAAAAATAAAGTCAGCCACTATTTCCCCATCAATTTGCCATGAAGTGATGGGACCGGATGCCATGATCTTAGTTTTCTGAATGTTGAGCTTTAAGCCAACTTTTTCACCCTCCTCTTTCCCTTTCATCAAGAGGCTGTTTAGTTCTTCTTTACTTTCTGCCATAAGGGTGGTGTCATCTGCATATCTGAGGTTATTGATATTTCTCCCAGGCACCTTGATTGCAGCTTGTGCTTCATCCAGCCCAGCGTTTCTCATGATGTACTTCACATATAAGTTAAATAAGCAGGGTGACAATATACAGCCTTGATGTACTCCTTTTCCTATTTCAAACCAATCTGTTGTTCCATGTCCAGTTCTAACTGTTGCTTCCTGACCTGCATACAGATTTCTCAAGAGGCAGATCAGGTGGTCTGGTATTCCCACATCTTTCAGAATTTTCCACAGTTTATTGTGATTTATACTAATTAACAAGCATATTTTATGCAATATACTTAAATTATATATAAAATTATNATCTGTTGTTCCATGTCCAGTTCTAACTGTTGCTTCCTGACCTGCATACAGATTTCTCAAGAGGCAGATCAGGTGGTCTGGTATTCCCACATCTTTCAGAATTTTCCACAGTTTATTGTGATTTATACTAATTAACAAGCATATTTTATGCAATATACTTAAATTATATATAAAATTATCAATTTAAATTTTATATAAAAATAAAGACATTTAACTGTGGAAAAGACAATAAAAAGTCTTTAAATAAAGAAGGCAAATGAATGACATAAAAGAGAAAAATGCCTCCTCTTCTTAGCACTTACATTAATATGGTAGCAGTTCTCAAACCTACTTATATACATCATCACACTATTAAAAAAAAGGAGTTTATTAAACTAAAATGGGAAGGATAATCCTATTTGTATGGGAATCTTTTTTAACTGAAAGAACTCCTAAATCCTGTTTAAGTTGCCCTACCTATATCCTACTGATAGATTGACAATCCCATCCGCCTGCTACAGGTGTTTGCTGAGGACTATTGGGCAGCAAGAATGAACCTGGCTTGGTTAGCTAGACAAAAGGGCAAGTGATTGCCGAACTGCCCCAGAAACACCATAATCCACCATGCCCAAAGTCCTCTCACTGAGGAAGTTAAAACTGAAAAATACCCAACATGAGGAGAGCTGGGGCAAAGGAATTAACAAACAAGTGAGCCAAACACTTCAGCAGAGGTGCTGCTGGCTCCTTAAGTAAGCCTAGAGTCCCTAGAACTTGCCTTTTTTTGCAGCTGAAAAGAGTCAAGCTAACATGTAACCACTCAAGAAATAAATATTTCAAAATTTTGAAAATATTTTATTAAAAAGTGTAAAATATCAAGATGAGAGGTCCTATGCTTAGTTTGTAAAGACGTATTTATCGAAAGTTTTTCACTGTGTGTGCATGCTAAGATGCTTCCATTGTGTCCAGCTCTGTGCAACCCTATGGACTGTAGCCTGCCAGGCTCCTCTGTCCGTGAGATTCTCCAGGCAAGAATACTGGAGTGGGTAGCCATTCCTTCTCCAGGGGATCTTCCCAACTCAGGGATTGAACCCAGGTCTTCCTCATTGCAGGTGGATTCTTTACCAGCTGAGCCACAAGGGAAGCCAAGGGGATGCTTACTCACCTCCTGCTACAGAAACAGGAAACTTGAAGATTCATCCCTAAAGAGCGATGGGTAGACATTTAGTGCCTCCACCCTTAGGCCAGGGTGGAATTGTAGGGATTAAAGTTAGGCAGCCTGGAAAGGAGGATACTAGTTGAGCGTAGCTACCTTTCCAAGGGGTGCATGGGTAGGTAGATAGAGTGGCAACCTATAAAAAGGAGAACAGCGCCCCATTGGTTGGAAAAGAGGGTGAGAGGGCCAAAAGTGAGGTCACTGGGGATTAGGAGAAGGAGGGGATGAAAGAGTTGTGTCACAGAAAAGAGCAGGCACTTCCATTACTACTGCGTGCAACTCTCAATTGCCCTTTCCTTCAGGCAGCTTGCCTCTGAGCCAAGCGGCATGAACTTAATATAGACTCTGGCTATTTATGTTCACACAAAACGAGGGTAGGCACAAGTGACCTTCTGAGAAGTCAGATGATAACCTCCAGTGGTTTGTGTTCTGGCCCCACTTCTTTTTAATTTTTACATTCACAGCTTAAAATTGCTTTAGATAGCCTGGAGGCTATCCCCTCCCATACATAATAAGAAGACAAGTATCTCACTACATGCTATTAATAAGGTTTTATTATGAATAGAGGATGGATTCATAAACAACTGGTTCTTGAATCTATTGCCAGAAAGAGAGTCTTGGTATTAATTATGCAAAACCTAAAGCATATTGTCTTTGATAGGCTCCAAAATTAACTCCAAAGTTTAACATAAAATAACCACTTACCATAAATAAATCTGATTCATTACCTAGAGACACATTTTGCTGTTAATTTATCTTAGAAAATATCCCAAGAAAGCAACTGAAAAGCTTTCAAATCCATTTCTTCCTTTTTATCAACCTTGCTGCTCTTCAATGTTTCTTGATTGGACAGTCACAACTGATTCTAACAAATGTCTCGTCCTGACTACATTCAATGAACCCACTCTGCCTATACATAATGTGTGAAAATATAAAAGTCCCACTACCTGAGAGTCCCAGCTTCCATCTTTGGAATTTTCTCAGGCCACCTCCTTCTCCATGTATTCCAATCTGTTATCCTTCACTCTTCACTCTTCTGGGTCTCTGACTCACCTTAATGGTTTCCTTTGGACAATTCTACTCCAACTCAACCCCAATGTCTCTCTCAAACAGAATCCTGATGTTCACCTCATACCACTCTCTACCTAGCACTTGGGTAAGAGATACCTCTAACTCTCCCCCACAACAGTCTTTCAGCACCTATGCCAAATGCAACTGGAAATTTTCTAGTTTTAATCACTTCTATCCTCTACACTGAAGCCAGATTCTTCTCTCTAAAATTAAAATTCACTCCTGCTTAAAATTTTGCAATGGCTCCTGCAGCCTGACTTCAAGAGAAAGTCGGAACTCCTCGTGGCAAACATGGTGGACACAGGCGTTCGTGATGTTGCCCCAAACACCTTCTGCCTCCTTACTCACAGCCCCGCCCCAACCACTTCTCTTCTTAACTAGTGATATATTTGCATTTCCCTCAATGTACCGTGATTTCCTTACCTCTCTTATCCCCTTTTCCCAGAATGCTTTTGTCTGGATTGTTTACCAAGTTAATTCTAACTCAGTCTTTATACCTTAATGGTTTCCTTTGGACAATTCTACTCCAACTCAACCCCAATGTCTCTCTCAAACAGAATCCTGATGTTCACCTCATACCACTCTCCACCTAGCACTTGGGTAAGAGATACCTCTAACTCTCCCCCACAACAGTCTTTCAGCACCTATGCCAAATGCAACTGGAAATTTTCTAGTTTTAATCACTTCTATCCTCTACACTGAAGCCAGATTCTTCTCTCTAAAATTAAAATTCACTCCTGCTTAAAATTTTGCAATGGCTCCTGCAGCCTGACTTCAAGAGAAAGTCGGAACTCCTCGTGGCAAACATGGTGGACACAGGCGTTCGTGATGTTGCCCCAAACACCTTCTGCCTCCTTACTCACAGCCCCGCCCCAACCACTTCTCTTCTTAACTAGTGATATATTTGCATTTCCCTCAATGTACCGTGATTTCCTTACCTCTCTTATCCCCTTTTCCCAGAATGCTTTTGTCTGGATTGTTTACCAAGTTAATTCTAACTCAGTCTTTAAATATATAGTCAGAAAACTTTTCTTCACTTCTCTGAGCAGAGTTTATCATATCATTATTGTACATCCTACAGTGCTTTTTACTAGTCTCTTTATTTATTACTGTAATCATTTGTTTTGTTTTTTATTTTTTTCTTTATGATTGNACAGAGACCCCTGGAAATATCGGGCACCAGACAGAGAAGGTGCCCTCAGCATCATCTGTCTCCTACTTGGCTCCAATCAAGAGCTTCTCTGAGAGTGGTATGATTTAGCAATTGTCTTTCAGGAAGTGCAGTCCTTCTGTTCCTCTAGCTACTGTGTTACTGCATCAAATCAAATCAAACTGTCAGATGAGATGCGTATCAACAAAACCTGCAAGAAATAGTCACGTTCAATCTTCTATTTGATTTCCTATAAAATTAATGACCATGCCTAACAAAAAATTTCATGTGTAACATTTAAGGTAAAAAGACAAAAATAACAAGTCTAGGAAGGTCTTAGCTATTCTGAGAGAAAATGTATATGATTCCTCCTTTTAAGCAAGGGAAGTCAAAATTTCAGCCCAGCAGCTGATTTCTCCAGGTCCTCTGAGCCCAGCTCACACAGCAGCAGCTCTGCTAGCCATTAGCAGGTGTTACAGCCACTCCAGCACTTACTTGCTATCTCCTGAGTTTACAAGCTACCTTCTCCACTTATTCTTGCTTTTCCTCACTTTTCTTTAGGCTTAAGCCTTTTTCAGTGGCAAATTCTCAGTTTTACTCTTTCATTCATTCATTCAACAAAATGTATCATGGTGCATTGAGAGCCCTCTATGTGCCAAGTCTTGGAGATTGTGATTAAGACAGAAACAGTGGGAGCTGGGAGGAAGGTTCCAGAGGGAGGTGATATAGATATACTTATGGCTGATTCACACTGTTGTATGGCAGAAACCAACACAACATTGTAAAGCAATTATCGTCTAATTAAAAAAAAAAAAGCAGTCATGGAGTTTACAGTCTAAGCTAGGAATCAACTCATGTTGTTATTTTTGGCTCTTTTACAAACTTACAATTTCTCCGTCAAAAATTCCAGGTTCTTTGCAAATTCTCTGAGCCCCTATATTGGCCTCTCTGAACCAGAGGACTCTGTAGACAGACCCACACCCATTAAGGACCTGAGCAGCAGGGTAATACAAATTTTCATTCTACCCCTGTACAGCCCCTGACCCAAGTTCAAAATGGCCCTCTAGTGAGATGTAGTTTAATATAGGTGCAGATTCTACCAAAGGCTACTGACACGAGGATATCCTAATTCACACGACATGATCCTTGTCTAACTCTTCTGCCTGCTCTGTTCCTTGCACCACACTACCACAGTTCCCATGAACACATGATGTCTTTCCGTTCTCAAGTCCTGGCAAATGTTCGCGTCACGCTTCTTCTGCCAACTTGTCCATCTGACGTACTGCTCTCTGTCATTCAGATCGTTGCTGAAGGAACACCTCCTCACTGATGCTTCTGGCCTCCCTCTTCCCTATCTCTTCTCCTTTCCCAAAGTAATTGCTCCCTCTTCTCTGCTGGAGAGTTACAGGGCATTGGTTTCTAGCTTCGTCTCTCGATTCAAATCAATCTGAGTTCCTCTCCTGGCTCTACCACCTAGCAACCATATGATCTTGGATGATTTGGTTAACCTAAAGAGCTTCAGTTTCCTGATCTGCAAAGGGGGACAATAATAGTATCTATCTTAATGGGTTGTTAGAATTAAAGAATATAAAGAATTAAAAGTACTTAGGTTCTGACATATAGTAACCATTGATCATATCATACGGGGTTGTAATTATTTATTTCAGTTTCATTCTACCCAATGAGACTGGCAGCTTCTTAAGAGCAAGAATCTTGTCTCATTCATCACAGGACCTAGAATAAAGTAAATGTACAATAAGTGGGTTTTTTGTCATTGTTTAGTTACTAAGTCTTGTCCGACTCTTTAGTGAACTCATGGAGTGTAGCCCGCGAGGTTCCTCTGTTCATGGCACTTCCCAGGCAAGAATACTGGAGTGGGTTGCCATTTCCTTCTCCAGGGGATCTTCCCAATCCAAGGATCAAACCTTCATTTCCTGTACTGGCAGGTGAATTCTTTATCACTGAGTCACCAGGGAAGCCCAAGTGGGTTTTTAAATATATATAAAATTCTTTGCAATTTAATGTAATTCAAAGGAAGGGCTTTTAATTAACTTCTACTGTACTAACTCAAATAGAGCATCCTTCTCCCATGCCCTCTTTAAAATTTCCTACTCTTTTATGACTTAACATTAGTTACTCAACAAAGTCGTCTGTCTAGTGTCTACCATGTGCCAAGCAATGTACTAGGCTGTGAAACTTTCCTAGTAAATATAAAGCAGTCCCAAGACTCTAGAAAAGAGACAAGTAAAGCAGTTTACGTAATCAAGTCCTGTGGGAGTCACAGTGGCGTAATAAAAAATGTCATAGAAAAATTTAAGGAGAAGCAATTATGCAAGTTTTGGAGTTAGAGAAATGAAACCTGGCTGAAATTCAGAGCACAGGGTCTTTGCGAAGTTTATCCACTAAGTTAACAGTTGAACAACCAGCTGCCTAAGCACACTCCTAGTCCAGAGGCACCCTTCTCTAACTATTAATGACAGGTTCTAGGGTACTTTGGGGAGCAATACCCTAGAGTCTTGGGCATCCCTAGCTTTCTTGCAACATTACTCCTCGTTGTTGCTGTCGTTCAGTCACTAAGTTACGTCCAACTCTTTGCCACCCCGTGGACTGCAGCATGCCAGGCTTCCCTGTCCTTCACCATCTCTCAGAGTTTGCTTAAACTCACGTCCATTGAATATTCAATCTTTAGATGATGATATATGCAAATGTGTTGTGAAAAATATGAGATGCCTGGGCCAGTAGTGTCTGGAGTCTCTGTGCCTCCTAGAAATCACAGCAATGTCTTTCTGTTTTAAACAACCACATGTCTCTTCTTGGAAGGGTTCATGATTTTTTCAAAACACCTGTTAAAATTATACACGCAAAAATTACTTTACTATAGTCAGAAAGATTTTTAATTCTTTTTGCCTGTAACCTTTGCTCTACATACAAAACATTCTGAGACAGTCTCTAAGTTCTTTCATTAAATAAAACATTCTCTGGGATATTATAATTATCACCATTACCCAAAGGGTTAGCATAGCTTGACTTTTTAATTCTTTGTTTCCTGACTCAGTTATCATGCACAGTTTTCCTACACTGTGGGTTTATTATACAGTCAAGTAATTTGGACGAAGTGTAAATACACTGAAAAACAATGAAAGTCAACAGAATCCTTCCTCAGAGATTAAAGCAGCTTCTAGCTGTGGCCCTGAGGGACCTCATTCTGAAACTTCCAGTCTGTTTAGCAAGGGTCCCTTCCTTTGTCTGAGCAGCCCACTGGGGCAGTTATCTTTAATTCACATTTTCCTTTCCATGTGACATATAACACTTTCCCTCTCCTATTACCAACAGAATATAACTCTAGATGTTGAATTTGAGTTGACTGGTAAAGGTTAAGAGTTCTGGATGTTAGGCAGACTGGATTTTAATTGTCTCCAAATCATTAATTAGCTATGTGACTTTGGAAAAGTTACTTAACATCTCTGAATCTAGTTTTCTCATTTGAATAGAATTATCATAAAGATTAAATGAAATAATACTTATAAGCTATTAAAGTGTAGTCAAAAGTTTAACTATACTTTGTTCTAAGTACTTTGTATGTATTAACTACTTTACCCCTTACAAGGTGTCCATCCCATATCAGATGCTTAGGGATAAATATCATGTGACCACTTTACAGTGAGTTCTACTAGCCCACATTGCGCCTACATGCCATATTTTATACTTGCCAGTCACAAAATAAAAGCAGTTTTCTTGCCATGACCAGCCTTGACATGCTACTAACCCTAGGCATCCAGCCCTGACCCCTTCTGGACAGGGCCTTCTGTGTGCTCAGCATGGCTACTTGGCTCAGACAGGCAGCCTGCAGCCCTTTGCACTAACTGCTAATGCATCACTGCATTTTAATCCAGCAGAGCTGGCTTTGCTGACAGTGAGGACGTGATGCAAAGCACAGCTCTTTAGTTTCCAAATGAATGAAAACAGCACACTGAAAGAGAGGCTGGCCACAGCTTCTAGCTAGAAAACAACAATGACTCACAGGAAAGACAAAGAACTGAGTAAGCACCAACGACAAGCCACTCACCCCTTCAGCATCACTTGGGAAAATGTGATCTCTCTATGGAACAACCAAAACATATGGACAAAAGCTCTCAGGCTTCTGAGGATGGTCTAATTCCCATCTGGCTTATAAATTTCATAACTTCTAAATTAGCTACACTAAAAGTTGGGGAAAGACATATAGGGACCAGAAATATTAGAAATATTTACATGTGATATGCATCTGCACCATGACTGGCATTGCTAATCAATTGTGAAACAAATGTTAAATAGCTTTGATGAGAAAGCTTGTTATTTACAGTCTGGTGACAATACAGAAAATATTCCACTGGTGACAAAAGGAGACTGAATCTTCTTCCTATATGTATACACTGTCAGAGGTCTGGACAGAAATCTAAAATAAATCTAAAAATATATTAAATATCTATGTATTTTATAATAGATAAAGTGTGATACTCCTTCCCTAATGATGACGATGATGATTTCCAACATATAATGCTACCTAATCACGGAATAGCTTAAGTAAGAAAGGGTCTTATTAATCCATAAATTTTCTTTTAACCTGTTCATTATTTTTATGGGTGATTATTCCATATACTCATAACTATTTTTGTGTAAACATGACACATCCTAATTTTTAATGCTAGTAAATGTTCAAAATTTTGAACTAAGCAAAAGTTTACATAATATCTCACAGTGGAAAAAATTACTTTGGTAAAAGGGTCTAATGAATTAGTCTTGCCTTCACTTTCTTTGGCATTTCTCAGGAATTGCTAACAAGAACTAGAAGCTAAAAGGAAATGTCTAGAAGTCTGAGCATGGTATGCTAAAATATCTTGTACTAGCTAAATCAAGAGGTTGTAACCAAAATCAAGAATTCTTAGAAGACAAACCTCACATACACTTTGAATTGGCTCCCCAGCATCTAAACCTCTTTGTTACACATGAGAAACCTTACGAGACAGAGCCCACCTCCCACTACAGAAGCTCCAGCTACTCGCCCAGCCTCCCTTACAACTAGGCTGCTGGCACATGGTCTAGACTCCTCTGGATGCAGCCACCTCCAATTCTGAATCTGGACCAGAGAAGGAGGAGCTCAGAGTCCATTCCGACACAATGAACAATAATTATAAGAGTAATAATAGCAAGGACAGAAGCTGCATTCATTTTCCAGAGTATCGTGACTCTAGACCACCCGCAGTGCCAGCATTAGGGCAAGTGTCTGAACCTGTGAACAGAGACAGTGATATCTTACCGGGAAACTTCTGCAATGTGATGGTGGACCTGATGCCTGTTTCTATCACCTACAAGCTTGGTTTTCAAGCCCTTCTAGAGATGATATCAAATTGTTGCTGTTTAGTCAATCAGTCATGCCCAACTCTTTGCAACTTCAAGGACTGTAGTATGCCAGGTTCCCTGTCCTTCAGTATCTCCTGGAGTTCCCTCAAGTCCATGTCCATTGAGTCAGTGATGCCATCCAATCATTTCACCCTCTGTTTTCCCCTTCGCCTCCTGCCTTCAATCTTTCCCAGCATCAGGGTCTTTTCCAATGAGTCAGTTCTTTGCGTCATGTGGCCACAGTAATTGGAGCTTCAGCATCAGTTCTTTCAGTGAATATTCAGGGTTGATTTCCTTTTAGATTGACTGGTTTGATCTCCTTGTAGTCCGAGGGACTCTCAAGAGTCTTTTCCAGCACCACAGTTCAAAAGCAACTCTTTGACACAGCCTTCTCTATGGTCCAATTCTTGAATTATGATATCAAATACCAAACATTTAAAAATAAATTTTATTGTGTAAGACCAGAATCCTGATTATTTTATTTATTTTTAAATATTGCACTCATTACTCCAGCTATACATGGTAGCTTGAGGTAGGTGGCAGTTTTCTTCTAGGTTAAAAGAGAAGGAAACATCAAAACCTAAGCACCACAGGGCAGCTGGCAATCATTGCAAAAACATTTGCTCTTGGCTGGGAATTCTCACTTTGAATTCCAGTATGTACTTTTCAGGTGGCAATGGCTGTGCCCTAACATGTGATCTGAATATTAGCATTGAACTGTTCTCTCTTTCCTGTCCTATAGTCTTCACACCACATTATGGCTTCCAAACTGCTCTTCTCCACCTCAAATGACCCCCTCAGTGTGCCTGACTGGAAGTAACTCCATTCACAGTCACTGAGAACAGCTTTGAAATCCTAGGTCAACCTTTTGTTCCATGGGACTTTCCTTCATTTTATTCATTCTCTTTACACTATTTTGTCAGAGCTCCTTAGTACAATATTCTGCTTCTTTGAAGAGGAACCTTAATTAGCTCTTCTACCCCATTTCATCCCACTTCTTAGGAGATAAATGTCAGTCGTGCTTGCTGGTGTTACCCTATTAGCTCTCATTAGCATTTAGGAAAGTCTTTTCCCTATACGTTTGAAAGATGAGAAAATCTTTTGTGGGAATTGTCTTTGTTCTATTCCCAAAGAGTAGTGCTACTTTAAGTAGTATCTTAAGAAAATTTTCAGTAAAGAACTAATTAAAACTATCCCTCTTCCTAAGCAAAAAGGTTATTTGGGACCTGCTGGTGAAGTTCACACAGAGCTTTCCAAAGCAAGCATCTATGAAGTTATGAGCATATCCACTGGATGAAGGAGCATTAGAGAAATTTGCTAACTTGCTCGAAGTTAGTTGAAAACATTCAGTATATGTTAGCTCTAATTACAAGCACAATGAACCAGACAGAGCTGGTTCAGAGTGGAACTGAATTGCTGGGACTCAAAAACCAGGCTTCAAACTGCCTACTTTTCCTCTGCATAACTGCACTCTCAGCTGTAAGTGTCATTCATGGTACCTGCCACACCCAGAATCCAGAGCCACTTCTAAGGGAAGCTATTCCTTCTTGAGTCCCTGCTGACAGGCAGCCCCTACCACGGTGGTTTGGTCACACCCTCTCTCGGCTCCACTAATTGAACACGGCTGGGCAGCTGACCAAAAGGAAGCAAATTCCCAGACTGGCCAGCCGTCTGTGAAGCGGCCTGATACAAAAAGTTTTGACTCAACAGACCTAATTGACCCAACCTTATTATAGGTAATTGTTGTACACATTATTCTAATTAACACATGAAATGGAACAATCTTGTTCAATTTTCTTCCACCACTCTCATGTAAACATGCCCTAATGGAACATCACATGTTGGAAGCTCCCAATCTTTTAACCTCTGATAATTACTTTTCCTCTAGGTTCTGTGGCCTCAAACAGCTTTGATCCTCTCCACTTTTCGGTTTGTCCTTCAGCATGCCGAGTGCTTTACAGAAATTATCTTATTTGAGACTCATAACAATCCCATAAGGTAAGCACTATCAATATTTATATTTTACAGATGAAGAAAGCAAGACACAGAGAGATGGCGGTGGTTTAGATCAGGATGATGGGAGAGGAAAAAAGAGGGCAGATTAACAGATATATTTTGAAAGAGGAACCAACAAGGGCTGGCTTCTAGATTCGATGTGGAAGTGAAGGAGGGGGAGAATCCAGGATGATGCTAAAGCCACAGGGTGAATTATGCAGGCATTTGTTCAGCCCACTTGTCATCTCTAACTGGACATTCCAGAAGCCCTCCCTGAAGACAAAGTCAATGTGTCCAAAACTGAATTTTATCAATAATTTTTTCCATAAAAGACATGCTCCTCTTTTTAATATTTTCTTTTTCAGAGAGTGTCACCATCACTGTATTAAGTGGCAAGAACTTTACAGAAAGTACTAGGGCTTCCCTGGTAGCTCAGTGGTAAAGAATTTATTTGCCAACCCAGGAGATGGAGGAGATGTGGGTTTGATCCATGGGTTGGGAAGATCCGCTGGAGGAGGAAATGGCAACTCACTCCAGTATTCTTGCCTGGAAAATCCCACGGACAGAAGAGCCTGGTGGGCTACAGTCGATGGGGTTGCAAAAGAGTCAGATACGACTTTGTGACTAAACAACAGCAACAATTTTACAGAAAGAGACAGGAATGAGAGAAGCAGTTTAAACTATAGTTTTAGATCCTACTATAGTGAAGATCTATCGTTCAAATTGTTTTCTCCAACTTATAAATGTATTTACTAGACATTTAGCTCCCTCGTTTGACCATACAGCTTTCAAGGGCAGAGACTGTGCCTGTAATGAGAGCTAACATTACTGAGTGTTTTCAAAATGTCAGGGCTGTGTTATCTCATGGAGTGAGTGGGAACAGGGGTGGGTGGAAGAAGACAAGGGGTTGGCAAGGAACAGAGGAGACTGAAGGAGTCAGCAACTGCCTTCATCTTAGTGAAAGTGAAGTCGCTCAGTCGTGTCTGACTCTGTGCGACCCATGGACTGTAGCCCACCAAGCTCCTCCGTCCATGGGATTCTCCAGGCAAGAATACTGGTTGCCCTTTCCTTCTCCATCTTCCTCTTAGGGGTTCTCTAAGTCTGCTTTAGGAAGTAGGGTGCAACCACACAGTGCTCAGCATACAGTCAATGCCCAATAAGCATTTGCTGGATGAATGAATGCTAGGCAGACAGAATTATTTGAAATCTGCATCCTGGTGGTCACAGCTGGCTGAATGAGCCCCTAACATGGGCAAGTTTGGCACTTAATCATGTTTAAATTAGTGTTTTCTCTACATTTTTTTCAATTGTATGTCTTACTTTTCTGAGAAAATACTTGTTTTTTTTAAAGTTATGGATTGTGTCTTTTATGATTCCAACTTCAAAGATAGAACTTAAAAAATAATCAGGAGAGGCAGTGGAATATAGATATATAACGGAAGAAAAAGTTATAGATAGTGGTTGGTTATATCTGGGTGATGAGATGAAAGATGATTTGTATCTTTGAAATCTTATGTTTTTATATGTCTTAAAAAACTTTTGGTGGCTCAGTGGTAAAGAATCCATCTGCCAATGCAGGAGATGCGTGTTCAATCCCTGGTCAGGAAGATCACCTGGAGGAGGAAATGGCAACTCACTCCAGGCAAGTATTCTTGCCTGGGTTATCCCATGGACAGAGGAGCCTGGAGGGCTACAGTCCCTGGGGTTGCAAAAGAGTCGGACACAACTTAGTGACTAACTAACAACAAAACAACAAAAACTTTCTACCATAAAAATGTACTTTCTTTATAATTTAAAATGATACTATAAGGTACTAGATATTAAAACCAGTGAAATCCACCTCCATTAGCCTTGTTCAAGATCCATACAGCTGAAGTATTTGAGTCTCAATTTTACTACTGGTCAGCTACATATATTAAAAAAAAAAAAAAGTAGTCATGAAAAATGCCAGCTCCTTCTTCTGTACATAAAGAATTGACCACCAAGACAATAAAAACAATTATTTAGATCCAATCTTACCAACACTCTAAAACATTCTTGCAAGCACACATTTTAGCAAAGTAAACACAGAAAGTAGCAGTAATCCATTTCATCAGGATAGGGTCTTCTAGTAAACAAGTTGTCCTTGCCAAAGCTTGTCGAGCATTTAGCTGCCTCTTACAGTTACAAGCAGCTCAAGAGGCTTCAAATCTAAGGACTGAATTATATATGAGCCAAGCCCTGCCAGCCTTTCTACTCTTCTTTTCTCTTTCTCTGTGTTCTACCATATTTTGACAAAGTTGTGTTTACAGAACCATTGGTATCCCAAGGCCCTCCTGATCAAAGAGCAATAAGATATTTCAAAATTGCTCCTATGTTTGTGTTGCCATGTGAACTTTTCCCTGAAAGGAAGTATTAACATTGAGACTCTGGCCCCAGATTGGTATCTTCTGTGAAAATGGATATGGATGAATGACACTCAAAACGGCCTTCTCTTCAAATGTGAGTTAAATCTGGTTTGTTTGCCCCAGACTTGGACTAGAGCAAAAGTCTTAGGCCAGGGAGGTTACCACTATGTATATTACAGATCTCAATTCTCATTAAAATATTTACTGAGAGAAAAAATATATAAGTAAAAATTAAAAAATAAAGTGACAAGTTCCTGAATTTCTCTAAGCAAGATTGCAATTAAAAAGTAGGAACTGCCAAAGACAGAAAATGCTCACTTTTTAAAATAGATGCTTGTAAAAATGATCCAGAAGGCCTAAACCTTCTCAGTAAACCAACGGTCTCTGTACAAAACTAAAAAAACCTGGGGAAGTCACGTGATAACCGAAGAGCTAGAGAAACATTTCGGGGGAATACTGACTTTGTTTCAAATTAAGTAAATGTTGAACTAAAGGAATGGTAATGAGACACAGAAACAGATAAATGGCTGTACTGTATCCAAAACCATTAAAAGCCATCAGATAGCTCCAATCTTTAGTTCCTCTTTGCTTTTTGCTATTAGGGTAGTATCATCTGCATATCTGAGGTTGTTGATATTTCTCCTATCATGTACAGATGTGAGAGGTGGGCCATAAAGAAAGTTGAGCGCCAAAAAATTGTTGCTTTTGAACTGTGGTGCTCAAGAAGACTCTTGAGAGCCCCTTGGACAGAAGGAGATCAAATCAGTCAATCCCAAAGAAAATCAACCCTGAATATTCATTGGAAGGACTGATGCTGAAGCTGAAACTCCAGTGCTTTGGCCACCTGATGTGAAGAGTCGACTCATTAGAAAAGACTCTGATGCTGGGATAGATTGGGGGCAGGAGGAAAAGGGTGAAGAGGACAGAGGATGAGGTGGTTGGATGGCATCATCGACTCAATGGATGTGAGTTTGAGCAAACTCTAGGAGAAGGTGAAGGACAGGGATGCCTGACATACTGCAGTCCATGGAGTCACAAAGAGTCAGACACGACTTATCAACTGAACAATAAGCTCCAATCTATTTATCTCTTCAGCCTAGAGAATCTCCTGCCTCTGCCTGTGGCACTTGCTTATGAGGAGACTCGAGCCACCTGACTGGACTCCTCATTTCTGGCTCCTGGATGCTCTGGCTCCAGGGGATATTTATCCAGGGGATATTCAAACAAAAAAATGTGGACACTGTAAATGTCTCTAAGGTTTGTCGGGAGTACCTGGAACCTCCTTGTTGTTGTAGTTGTTCAGTTATTCAGTCGTGTTTGACTCTTTGTGACATCATGGACCATGCCAGGCTTCCCTGGCCTTCATTCTTTCCTGGAGTTTGCTTAAACTCATGTCCACTGAGTTGATAATGCCATCCAATCATCTTATCCTCTGTCCTCATCCCCCTTCTCCTTCTGCCCTCAATGTTTCCCAGCATCAGCTATTTTCCAATGAGTCGGCTATTGCATCAGATGACCAAAGCACTGGAGTTTCAGCTTCAACATCAGTCCTTCCAATGAATATTTAGGGTTGATTTCCTTTAGGATTGACTGGTTTGATCTCCTTGCTGTCCAAGGGACTCTTAAGAGTTTTCTCCAACACCACAGTTCAAAAGCAACAATTTTTCAGCACTCAGCCTTCTTTATAGTCCAACTCTCACATTTGTACAAGACTAGGAAAAACCATACCTTTGACATTGCAGACCTTTGACAGCACCTAGGGTAACTGTCTCTGTATCCCTCAGACCCCAGCATCTAGGCTCACTCGCCAACCTAGATAGCATATTAAACAGCAGAGACG
The DNA here is from genome assembly GCA_006408695.1 of Aepyceros melampus. Lineage (NCBI taxonomy): Eukaryota > Metazoa > Chordata > Mammalia > Artiodactyla > Bovidae > Aepyceros > Aepyceros melampus. Next base: position 178,489 of record SJXQ01012030.1, on the reverse strand, counting down.
TTACTTTGCAAACAAAGGTCTAGTTTAGTCAAGGCTATAGTTTTTCCAGTAGTCATGTATGGATGTGAGAATTGGACTGTGAAGAAAGCTGAGCACTGAAGAATTGATACTTTTGAACTGTGGTGTTGGAGAAGACTCTTGAGAGTCCCTTGGACTGCAAGGAGATCCAACCAGTCCATTCTAAAGGAGATCAGTCCTGGGTGTTCATTGGAACGACTGATGGTAAAGCTGAAACTCCAATACTTTGGCCACCTCATGCAAAGAGTTGACTCATTGGAAAAGACCCTGATGCTGGGATGGATTGGGGGCAGGAGGAGAAGGGGACGATAGAGGATGAGATGGCTGGATGGCATCACTGACTCGATGGACATGAGTTTGGGTAAACTCCGGGAGTTGGTGATGGACAGGGAGGCCTGGCGTGCTGTGATTCATGGGGTCGCAAAGAGTCAGACACAACTGAGCAACTGAACTGAACTGAACCGAACCCCATCCTAGACTCTGAAGCCAAAGTAGACTCTAAATCAATTTGACTCCCACTTCAGCCACCCAACTCTCCAGTGGTACAGTGACTCGGCAGCAAGCTATTCTGTTTATAGTCCTGTTCTTTCTGTAAACTGCAGCCCTTAATCATATAGCCGCCTCTTCTATTTTATTGTTGTGCTATTTGTTTGTTTAGGGAAATTTCTTGTTTTCATTTGTTTGCTCGTTGGTTATGTTGGTTTTCTCTCTCCTTTTTTCAAGCCAAGCCCCTGCCTTGTTCCACTCCTTCAGTAGTTGGTTCCTTGCCTTGTTCTTCCATGCTTCAGTATTTTTATAATTTCCCAATTGCTCTGAGATTTGAATTCTGCTTTGCCCACTCTTTCAGATGTTGTCGTTGTTAATCTCTAAGTTGTATCCAACTCTTTTGCAACACCATGGACTGCAGCCCAACAGGCTCTCCTATCCACAGTATCCTCCAGGCAAGGATACTGGAGACTGTTGCCACTCCCTACTCCCTAGTGGGCAGGGATCTTACCTACCCAGGGATTGAACCCTCCTCGCATTGGCAGGCGAATTCTTTACTGCTGAGTCACCAGGGAAGCCCCACTCTTTCAAATACTGAAGCCCTAAAATTTGGTTCCCCTGGCTATGTCTTTACTGCTTTCTAAGAGATTAAGGCCTAAATAAGTAGTCACTAGCTAGAGAGTCACTGAGTGAATGGTGCCCAGTTCCACCAGTCTAGAACCAAGCCAAGTGGCCTCTATACACCAGGCGCAGGAGAACTGAAGACACGGCAGAGGACAGAAAAGACAAAGTTCCTCCTTTTGTGGAGCTTACATTCTGATGTGGAGCTACACAGTAAAATGAATAAGCAAATACAATGATGATGAGTGTCATGGGAAAAAAATTTCAGTTCAAAAATCAAAATTTCAGTTCAAAAAAATCACAGTTCAAAATGTGCTTCATCTGCCCAGGCCTACTGTTGATTTACAATACCTATTGCTTATTATAGGAATTTTTCCTGCATCTGTTGATGAGAACTTCCCTTGGTTATTCAATTTCTATCAGAAATCTTAACAGAATCTGAGTTTGGAGCTTTTGACAACTACATTGTTTAAAAAAAAAAAAAGATCAGTGTTATTAACATTGTCTGGGAATCTTTTAGCAATTATGGGATCTCCCCTTCCACATGATCGTAAGAATCTTTCCCTCTCCTGGGAAGCCCCAGATCCACACGTGCAACTCACAGGGCTCCCTCAACTTCCTCTTCTCTTTCTCTTCCTTTTCAACTATTTGAAACAAATAATATCTGTTTATTTATAGAATCAAATAGAATGACGTGAATAGTAATGTGTCTGCTAAGTTGCTTCAGTCATGTCCAACTCTGTGAGACCCTATGGGCTGTAGCCCACCAGGCTCCTCTGTCCATGAGATTCTCCAGGAAAGAATAAAGTGGGTTGCCATGCCCTCCTCCAGGGGATCTTCCCTGGGGTAGTACACATCACCAATAAATGCAAACTTAAAATTTTTTTTCCGGATAGCTAATTCAAGTACTCAATTCAAAATTCAAAAGCCATTGTTGGGTGTAGAGTAAAAAGTGAGTCTCTCTTCCTCCCTTTCTTCCAAATCACCCAGTTTCCTTGTCCAAGATAATACTTACTAGTTTCTTATGTTTCCTCCCAGAGATGTTATATGCATAGATAAGCAAACAAACACAGAGATATTCTTTATCTTTCACACAAATGATAGCATTCTATATACATTGGTTTTTACCTTATTATTCCAATAAACAAAGGGTCTTGAAGTTTATTCCATACACATAGGGCCACTTCACTCTCTTTCATAGGTGAATGGCACCCTAATATATGGCAACATTACAACTTATTTGAATAGTTTCCTATTAATGTACATTTAAGTTGATCCTAATTTTTTTTTGACTTTGCAAGTAATGCTGCAATCAGTAGTCTTGTGATTTAGCCTTTTAACATAAGATGTACTCTAACCTGGAAATTCCATAATTCTGTTTCCAACTCTTTCACTTTTGTACATTTGTAATTCTACATGCCTGCTTCCTTCTCAAACAACAGATGCTTGCAGAGGTGATGGGGATGTTTTTGGTACATTTGAAAATCTATGTTGAAATAGCAATTTTAAAACTTATGGGCAGGATGAACTGCAATGACAGGTGTAGTCCTTGTCAAGATGGCAAAATGTCACCTTAGGAGTATTTCTTAAGTGTTTGTTTTTTCAAAGTCCTATGTTGGTCAAATATGGTGAAATGAGCGCAACTACCCTGTCCAGCTTAGGTAGAATAATCACACAACTGTATGACACAAGCGTATTGAAAATCTTGCTGTCTGACTTCCCGCATGCTGAAAACAAGAGTCATGCTGCTGATATTGAATCCCGTGGTAACTCATCAAAAGAAAGAAGTCGTGGGATTGGCCAACAGCCCATATCTCATACCCTCTAGTTTCCTTTCCCTAAGAACTCAGTTAAAAAGCAACTCTAACCAGTCACTGTAGTACAAAGTAAAGAACTGTTTTATCCTTCTGTGTCCATCTTACACAGATTATGTGCTTGGGAAGTGGCCATTTAGAGTAATAATACTAAGGAAGCGTTACATATCATGGGTTGTTGGAATTAACCAGAACTTCTCTGAAAGACATAAAAGAAACTGTGAATGAAATTCACAGTAGTCATCTGGATATATGAAGCTCTTCAAGCAGAGGAAATCAAGTGCGGGACAAAACGCTGGAGAAGAAGATGCATCCAACGGTCTAGGGACAGCACTTCAACTAAGGTAAGTGTTTTGGCACAACTGATAAAGCAGGAGATGTGAGAACAAAGCAAATAATTCTCATCCCCACGTGTAGCAGGGGATGAGAATATTCCTAAGGGCACCGCTAGAAAAGCTCCAGATAGAACTGGAAGTAGTTTTCAGGGGTGTGTACCAGTTCTGAACCTGAAGGTGACCCTATGGGCCATCACTTCTGAAGCTCCTAGAGGTCTTAGACAAGGTGACTGGGCATCTGGATGATGAGGCAGCCAAGTAAGGTGCAATGGGTTCCTGAAACTCGGTCTTTTTAGGTTCAAATATGAATCTCCATGTGAGACAGTCTACCTGGGAGCTACATTTTAAAGAAGCTCTGCTGTTGCAACCATTCTTCCTCCCACCTTCTGCCTCCAACCTGTTCTTTCCAAAGTATTTGCTTTTAATTAATGAGGCTATCCCAAGTCTTCGCCTATGATGGATCCATAGCCTCTCAAATTTTTAATTATATGCAATTCAAGGTCCAGGCTGCTTTTATAAAATACAAATGTGCTATCCAGCATTGATAATTAGCAAATGTGCCATATTTGCCTAATGCCTATTTTTGAAGTTTTAATATCAGACATTCAAGATTTGATCCTCAGTTTCACCATTTGCAAACTGAAAATTGTGGTCAGGTTTAATGATCTCTTAAGTTTTCTTTCATCAATCTGACATTCTCTGAAATTTCTTTCCTATATATCTTTTTTTCAAGTAAATAGAACTTGGAGTAAAGAGAAGAGGAATTTCCTAAAGTTTATCTCAGAGCCACAGAAGGACTGAAATATTCTTTGAACTCTGGTTTACTTAAGATGAACACCGTGGTTGGTTATTGTTATAATTGTGACCATATAAAATGTTCATACTTATTCTCTCAGTAGCAAATAGAAGCCTCACTAACCCAACTTTTTGCCTTTTCTAGATAAAGCTATGAAACATTTCCCCAAGTATATCCCCACTATTACCACAAACGCATGCCTAAAACCAAACTCCTCTAAACATTTGCTCAAAACGGTAGTTCCTCTATCCCCAGACTTCCCTTTTTTCCAGTCAGAGATATTACAGGTTTCATATTCATACTCCTAGGTCATTCTGGACTTCTCCTTTTTCTTAGGTTGGTCTCCATTATGTGGATCCAATCATTTACAAAGTCTCCGTGACTTTTGTCAGTCACAATGTCTCACTAACTGGTTCCTCATGATTTCTTCATTCCCGTCTGTTCTCCCATTCTGACCTTCAAACTGGTTTCCCCACGTCAATCCTTCCCCTTTCCAAACCATCCAGTAACCAATACAATATTGATTTTACTAAATTAGAAATGTTCTCCATGTTACCTTCTGTTCAAAACCCTTCACAGATTCCTCTGTGTATAAAGGCATGAGCTCAAACTCTCTCTCTGTCTCTCTCCCCATCTCTCTCTCTCTCCCTCTCTCATTTATAAATCTCTGTGTAATTTGGTCCTGCTTTTCCTTTCCAGCTTTTTTAATCCCTATTTTTCAGATTTCCCTGGCATTCTATTTTTGCTTACGCTGTTTCACTCATATGCCCTTCCTTATCCTCTCTGCTTATCAAAGTACTATCCATCTTCATTTTCCTGTTTAAATCTCCCCCTTTTGAAACCCTATCTTTTCATCCATTCCAGTCTAAAGTGATTCCTCTGTCCTCTGAACTTTCATTGCCTTTATTACCCATGACACATATTTAAAACTTAAAAATCCTTTTGTCTTCTTTTAACTTTCATGTTTTTATCTCCCAACTACATAGTAAGGTAACTAAGGGTAGTTACTGTATCATTCACATAATGAGTCCTGAACTGTAAACTGCCTGTGTTTTAATCTTTGCACTGTTATTTACTGACCTTAACCTTGGCCTCAGTTTTCTCATTTGTGAAATGGAAACAGTGATAGTTATTCCCTCAGAGGGGCTTTGTGGGTGCTATGTGAAAGAATATATGCAAAGTTCTCAGAATAGTGCCTGGAACATAGTAAACATTCACTAAATGTTGTCTATTTTAATACTTCCTCTCTCTCACCTCCAAAGTACCTAATATAGTACACAATCATGCTAAATCAATATTGAGTGGAATTCAGTTGAGTCAATTGAGGGAAGTAAGATAGACTATGTGGGTGGCATTATTGTGGAGCAGGGGAACTTCCTGGCATCACTAAAATCATGTCACAGATGCCATCACTTACTATTGTCAGCAAGCCAGCCTCTTTCTAAGTCCCTGCCACCCCCTAATACTGCTCAAGAGACTTCTGAGGGTTTGGCTCAGAGAACATGGAAGGCTTTCCCAAGCATCCCTCCCTCACTGCCAATTCAAACAGACCTGGCTGCAGAGAGCAGGTTGCCAAACGTCCTAAGACAGTACTAAAAATGTAGACCACAGAATTCACATATGCCCCCAAAGAGGCCTGCTGGTCTACTATTTGAGTTAAGGCCCCAAGACTTGGCCTACTGTAGCAGAAAGCAGCCTCAATGAGATGCTCGCCTTTCATCTTGCAGGTCATTGCGCCATGAACAGCAGCCAGCGGGACACTCTCAGCTGGGACCCCCGTATCATCCATAGCTAAAGAGTAACAGATGCTGGCCAAAGAGGTGGAGACATCTGTACTGCTCACCTGAGCCAGAAAAACAGGTGTTTTTTTTTTTAAATACAGAAACTAGAAAGTGTGAACCCCAGTAAGCATCACAGATATCACTACCATTAAGCAGCCCAATCAGTTTCAGCAGAACCCAGGCTTAAAGCAAGTATGTCCCTGTTGAAAACAATTCAGAGAGGCAAGAAATAATTTTGTTAAAAGGTGAATAGTGTGATCAAAAGTGTGATTCAAGGTCCCCTGAAACAAATATGTGCTTTCGATGAAGACGGACCTGGATCCCTCCTATGCAAGGAAGGTCATTTTGGGAAATTTTTCTAATCTCAGTCTTCTGTAGGACAAAGGGAATTATAACACCTAGCTCAGGTGGCTGTGGTGACACTTAAATGAGATAAGGCACTTAAAGCAGCTGCCTGGTCTGTGACCCCTGGGAGAGGCACAATCCAGGGAGACAATTCCTTCTCCATCTAAAAGTACATGCATCCTGCCCAAGGCTAGGAGTGAGGCGTCAGGAGACAATTCCACAGGCAGGTGAGACGATTTGAACATTGCTGAAACCCTGGCCGAGGCTGTGCTGGATGTTGGCCATTCCGCAGAAGTAGACAGGCCCGATGAGCTCAGGGCTTTCACACTCACAACTCCCACCTCGGTGCTGTCTCCTCCCAACCTCCGGAAAGAGATCTGGATTCAACCTGGCTTTCGCCTCCATTTTGACATGTTGCCACTTCCAACAGGGCCAGTTTCCTTACTGCAAGAAGTCCTTCCCCTAGGTGAAATCCCAACAGCTTCATTTGTTTATTAATAAATTCCCTTATTGGTCTTGCTAATGCCGGGTGTGGGTTTTTTCCCCCCTCATTACGGAATACTGATAATAAGCAAACAAGCACGGGAAAAGGAAGACAGCGATTCCCTTGGCCACCCAGGGAAGATCCGTGTTATTGCCGGGTGGAGGAGGCGTAACCGAGCCGAGGGGCGCCTGCCTGGCTCGGGCAGGGGGGAGCGGGGCTGGGAGGTCGGGACCCCCGGGCTGGGCGCGAGGCGAGGCGGCGCGGGAACCTCGGGCGGCCGCAGTGGCCCGGTCGAGCCCGACAGGTCCCAGCAGCTCCCCTCACCCCTCTCCACGCCTCCCGGGTTTTCCCCTGGGCTCGGGGTTTCCTGTTTCAGTTCTCGGTGATCTCCAGCAGCAGGTGCTGGTTTGCCAAGCTCGGCTCCCGACGAAGCGAAGGAGGAGAAGGGAAAAGAGGAAAGGGGAGGAGGAAGCGGCGGCGCAGCGGCTGCGGCTGCGGCTGCAGGCGGGCGGGCGGGCGAGGGGCGAACCGGCCGCGGGAAAGACTGGCTCGCCCTCCTCGCGGAGCGGCGGCGCGGGCGGCGGGCCGAGCCGGGGCCCCGGCGGGTGGCCGGCGGGCGGGCGGGCGGATGGCGGGTGGGGTGCGCGTGGGGCCGGCCGGGGGAAGGGGCGCAGGGGCCGCGGGCGGGCGAGGCGCCGAGCCGGCAGGGCCGAGGTGGCTGCTGTCGCTGCGGGCCCCGCCGCCGCCGCCGCGCGCCTCTCCCTCGCCGGGTCGGCCCTGCCGGGTAGTGGCCCCAGGTTTGTCCCTCGGGAAGGGGGTGGAGGGCCGGACCGCGCCGACCGTGGCCCTCCTGGGGGAGCCGGGCGATGGGAGGGCTGCGGGCCGGGAGGCCGCGCCCGAGCGTTGGGCGGAGGGGCCGGGACCCGGGGCGGCCGCGCCGGCTCAGCTCCAGGCCCAGGGAGGCCCTGGTCCCGGGAGGTCGAGTCCCTGCACCCGGGCCGTTCCCGGGGCTCGGGCGGGGTCGACCGGAAAGCCCGGCGCATCCTCCCCCGGGGGTAAAGCCAGCCCCTCCGGGGATGCCGGGCGAGATGAGGCTGGTCTCCCCGGCCCCGAGGCCTAAGGCTCTGGTCCGCTCCCGGCCGAACATGGAAGCGGGCCCGGGCGCCCCGGATGGACACGGACCCACAGCCCGTCTCCTGCAGCTCGGACCCGGAGCGCCCGTGGGGTGAGGCGGCATCCGACCGCTCAGATCCAGCCCCAGCCATTCGATTTTTATTATCCGTCGGTCCAGCCAAACTGCCGCCCCCAGGCGGGCCGTGGCGAAATCCCCTCTGTCCTCCCATCCCGCCTGCACCTCCAACCCCTCAATCTCCAGACGAATTCTCATTTTCGCCCTGCGCTCATTCAGCTGGACCGGTTCCCACGTTAAACTCCCTACAAAGAGGTGTTACAGATATAACTCGGAGAAATGAATCCTGCTTTTCTTCCCTTAATTGTCTCGTCCTTACCCCCTTAAGGTCCTTAAAAACAGCCTAAAGCTTCCAAGGACTGATTACTCTAACTGGGTATCTTGCCGTTTGAGTAACCGTTAACAATTCTGGTTTGTGATAGATAAAGGGATGAAATACTAATCCAGATTTAAGGAAAGTTTCCTATTGGTTGCAAGATTGTGTTGGAATATCCCCATGCCCATGAGACGCTTATTGATTCAGGTTTTTCATTATTATTATTTTGAATCATAGAATAGGTGCAGAGATACTTGGGGCTCGGTATGTTTAGAAATTTGAGAAAGTTCATCAGTTCTCTTATTTCCTCATTTAGTTTTTCTAATGCATACTATAAACGGAAAACAATGAAAAGACTCATACAAGTTTTGGACTTTATTAAAATCACACAATGTGTTATATATTTTTTAAAGTCAGTATATTTAGGGTATGAGGGTATGACTTTCGTTTACTTAATCACACATTTAGTAGCAGTTTCTCAATTTTGGTGTTATCTGTTGTTTGAATATAAGGATAGCTTCACCAATATTTATAAAATTATCTTACTGTTGATAACCCCAGGAAGATTATTTCAGACTTGCCTCTCTGTTCACCTGTTTTCCACTTTGGCATTCTGATTTTAAATTACCTTAATCTGTCTACTTGAAGGTACCCTAAAAATCAGAATGGTCTAGTAACTGACTGTGTATCTATAATTTCAAATGTTTGAGTATTTTATTTAGTTTAAGAATGCATTTTACTTCAAAGTATGTTACATTTCTACCTCCAGCATCACACAAGTACTTAAACACTATATGTAAAGTAAAATGAACTTTTAAACAAAACAACAAAAAAGAGGCCACTTTTTTAACCTTTTAAAAGTGAAAGTCTAATAAAATTAATTTATTATAATGGAAAATATTAGAAGATAGGAAACAGAAACTTGGAATGTTTGTATGCTGATGGAAGTTTTTATTAGTCATTTCCTTTTACTACATTTTTGTTTTAATTACTGGACTAATAAACGTATCCTATTTTATGTTATTGGCTTCTCTGAAGCTATGTATTCATGGATTATATCTGCCAAATTGGACCCCAGGTGTTCAGTGGATATCACAGCTGAGCAACTGTATTTTGGATCTGATGGCATAAAGACAATTTGCAGGTCTGTGATGAGATATCAGTTCTCAACTTTGCTTTGGTTTTTATAGCTAACATAATAATAGCTATTGAAAAGTAGGACATGACTGGGTGACTGAACAATTGTGCACAGATATGCCAATGTCATGCTTATCCTTTGTTTTTATTATTTTCATTCTGCAGATGAGGAAACTGAGACTGAAAGTTTAAGTAACTTGCTCAGCGTCACACATCTGTCTAGTAAATTGCAGAAGGGAGTTTGAACCCCTGAGTCTGACTTTGAAAGTCATCCCTTAACTACCAGGCAGTTCTGCCTTCCTATGATACTGTTTTTTAGTTTGTCCTTAAAAATGTTTGTCATTGTGTGTTTATATGTTGATAAATATAGTTTGAAAATGTAAAGATGCGTGATAATTCTTATGCCCAGTGAACTAGCATCAAGTAAAACCCATAAGCAGATGTCTGAACATTCAAAGCATTCTGCCATTAAGATAAATTAACTAATCTCTAAAGGTGGATAGGGAATAAAAATCCCAAGGTCTTTCTGCTTGCCTGGAATATTTTTCCTCTAGTCCCTCTCACCTTTTGCCTGGTTCACAGTGCATTACTCAGCCCTCAGCTTAGATCTCACTTGCTTTATACCATTGTAGGTTAAGATTGATAATAGTAGGTGGCACTGTGCCAAGGACTGTTCTAAGTGCAGTACATCTGTTAATGCATCTAATACTTATTGGACTCCTATGAAGAAGTATTTCAGTACTTTTTTTTTCTTTTCTGATGAGGAAACCAAACTAACTTGTGTTTAAATAACTTACTAGAGGTCTCACAGTTAATAATGGCAGAGCAAGTGTTCCAACCAGTTGGAATATTTGGTTCAAGTTGGCTGAGAACCAAATATTAAGGTCTCTTTAACTTAATACATGTTAATAAATATATCTATTATTGTGAGATTTAAACTATATAATGGAATCATCTCAGAGGTTTGGTTCTAAAAAGGTGTATCTTTTTCTTGTATAATTGGAATTAACACTGTTTATAGAGCTTGGTACTCCGTCTTTCCATCCCTATTTACATGCACTAAGGATTTTCTCATGAGCTTAAAAATAATTCACACATTTTCTTCCTAAGAACATATTTTATGTAATCCTTCTCCTATTTCAGTATTCGTTACTCCCTTATATTTTAATGGCGTCCCAGGTAGCACAGTGGTAAAGAATCCACATGCCAGTCCAGGAGACACAAGAGACTCAGGTTCAATCCCTAGTTTGGGATGATTCCCTGGAGTAGGAAATGGCAACCCACTCCAGTATTCTTGCCTGGAAAATTCCATGGACAGAGGAGCCTGGCAGGCTACAATTCATAGGGCTGCAAAGAGTCAGATATTACTGACCAACTGAGCACACACAATATTTTAATATCATACTTGAGTTGAACATCATAGTAAAATTTTTTTCTGCATCTGTGTTCTTAGGATGAATTTGTAGAACTAGTGATCAAAGAGAATAAACTTTAAGGTCTTTGATGATGAAAAAGTTTTCCAGAAAAGCTGATTGATATGTACACTCATCAACAAAGAGAGAGCTGATTTCATTCCATGTATGAATGCACTATTAACTTTAAAATTTTGACAGTTTGCTAGATGAGCATTAGCACAATTTTAAGCTGGTTTTTGTTCTACTTATATTTTAAGATATTAAAGTAGAGCAGGTTGATTAAGAAAAAAGCAGAGAAAAGTAAAACCACCTGAAATCTTATCCATAAACAGCTTCAGTAAATATTTTGATAAACACTCTCCTATTTTTTTTTATTGTTGTATTTATACGTTACAGAATTTTTACTTGGGTTTTAAATTGAAAACACATTTTCTAATCCCTCATCTTTAGGCAAAATGATTTATTTACTCTCCTGTGTTTTCAAAATACTGTGAATCAGTCTATAGCACTTGCATATTTGGTGTTAGTTAGCTGTTTCATTTTTATTCCTTTTTTGCTTTCTGTGCCTGTGATTTCCATCTATAAAACAAACAAACAAACAAAAAATACTAGCTAAAACCAGATTTGTCATCAGGATGAACAGTCATACAAAATGTTTATGCTGTACCTTATACTGTGTCTAGGATCTTCTTTATCTTGTTTGGAGTCTTCAGACTCCTCAAGGGCCAGGACTCTGGGCTGTTGTTTTATCCCAAGTCTAGTGTTTGGCACCTCGTAGATAGTTCATGAATGTTAAAGGCCACAGAGTATGCTCTTTAAATGGATCTGCTGAGATGTGGTAGGATGAACAAAAGCCAGGAAATGGTTAAGAGATGATCATAATAATCAGTGCAGAGCAAATAACACAATTGGTATACCCAACATTTTAAAATTAACTTAAAATGTATAATGTCATTTCTTGAGTGGCCATATACATTTGCCCTATAAAAATATAATGAGCCTTATCTACCTCACTTAGCTGGAGAAGGTTGTTATAAAAGTGAATTTCTAAAAGTTAGTCTTAAGATCTTCCAAGAGCAAAATGTTTTAACTTTTAAATAGAAAAACTTATACCCATGAATTATATTTTTCTACCTTCAAGTCATATAGCCTTTAAGTTCAATTACTGTAAAACATAATAATAGCCAATGTTTATTGGGCACTAATTTTTGCCAGGTACAGTATTAAGCACTTTACTTATATTATCTAATTTAGTTTTACATCAATTTGTGTAAAGTTTATATTGTTGTTTTGCCTATCTTACAGGTAATGAAACAGAAGTTATCAAGATTTCTGATTTATCCTAACTAAACAGCAGTGCTTGTTTAGCTTTATTATTATTATTAATGATGATAAGGACAGCAGAATTCAATGATTTCTGTTGATTTATAGCAGTGATTTTTGGTCTTCTTTCCTTGTTGATGTTGTCACTTTCTCTAATTTGAAGTAGATAACTGCTATGGACTGTGAAGCTGAATGACAACACCTAATATTATGGCTAAAATAAAAGTATTTTAGGCAACAATTAAAGGCCTGTAGGACTCTCAGACTGCCTAGGCTGGAGAACTGAGAGACTTTACTTTGAAAGAGAGCAGTTGGGCCCTCTCATGTTAGCTAGTGCGTGCATGCTAACTGGCTTCAGCCGAGTTCAACTCTGAAACCCCATGGACTGTAGCCCGCCAGGCTCCTCTGTCCATGGGAGTCTACAGGCAAGGATACTGGAGTGGGTGGCCATGCCCTCTTCCAGGGGATCTTCCCCACCCAGGGATCAAACCCACTGTCTTCCCGCAGCTCTTGCATTGCAGGCAGATTCTTTACCACTGAGCCACTGGGGAAGCCAACATCAGCTAGACCTGGGTTTAAATCCCAACTCTGTCCTATACTGGCTGTGACCCTAGATAGAACTCAGTTTCTCTTTGATTTCTTGTTCAGAACTTTGCAAGTTGTTTCTACTAATGTAAGCTAATGAGTGTAAAACTGCCCAGAACATAGAAGGCACTTAATATTATAAAATGATTTAGCAGTATTCACTGAATTGATTAGAGATTTTGTTTTGTTTTTCTGTCTACTTATTCACTGACTCTTGTGTTCTGAGTAATTGGGGTTACCAGATTAAAAAATATTTGTAACATCAAGTTTACTGCTTTTAATATGTCAGTTTACATTTTGGATTTTTCAAAGTGAAAGTCATTCAGTCATGTCCAACTCTTTGGGACCCTGGAATTCTCTAGGCTGAAATACTGGAGTGGGCAGCCTTTCCCTTCTCCAGGGGATCTTCCTAACCTAGGGATCGAACCCAGGTCTGCATTGTGGGCAGATTCTTTACCAACTGAGCCACAAGGGAAATGCAAGAATACTGGAGTGGGTCACCTATCCTTTCTCTAGGGGATCTTCCTGACCCAGGAATTGAACCAGGATCGCCTGCATTTATTTTGGATTTTTCAAAGTGAAAGTCATTCAGTCATGTCCAACTCTTTGGGACCCTGGAATTCTCTAGGCTGAAATACTGGAGTGGGTAGCCTTTCCCTTCTCCAGGGGATCTTCCTAACCTAGGGATCGAACCCAGGTCTGCATTGTGGGCAGATTCTTTACCAACTGAGCCACAAGGGAAATGCAAGAATACTGGAGTGGGTCACCTATCCTTTCTCTAGGGGATCTTCCCGACCCAGGAATTGAACCAGGATCGCCTGCATTGCGGGCGGATTCTTTACCAACTGAGCTGTCGGGGAAGCCCTAGATTTTTCAAAGGACTCTCAAATTTGTTACCTCCTGTTTTTTAGGGTGAAGCTAAAGTTAGTTTCTGTTCTTTGTTCTTAGTTGTCTCTACTCATTTCCTATTCAAATTTATGTAGGCTTAATTTTATCCTGATTCTGTAACTTTGGTCGTTTTTAAATCTTGGCTTTTACTTTATAATTTATTGTTTTGTATACTTACAGGGAGCAGGTTTCCCATGTAATTAAGGCTGCCTCCTCACTGTTGACTTAAATGTTTTTTATCTTTAAGTCATCATTTTCTTTGAATTCCATTATATAGATTTTATGTATTAGATACTTCTTGGAATTTTGCTGTCATTTTAAATGATTAGTATAGATCTAAAATGCTGGAAACGTTTAATAAATTATCTATTTTGATAAAGTAGGTATTTATATTTTTGCTAAGATAGAAAAGTGCCTTAAGTTTACAGGGAGCAGGTTTCCCATGTAATTAAGGCTGCCTCCTCACTGTTGACTTAAATGTTTTTTATCTTTAAGTCATCATTTTCTTTGAATTCCATTATATAGATTTTATGTATTAGATACTTCTTGGAATTTTGCTGTCATTTTAAATGATTAGTATAGATCTAAAATGCTGGAAACGTTTAATAAATTATCTATTTTGATAAAGTAGGTATTTATATTTTTACTAAGATAGAAAAGTGCCTTAAGTAACATAAAATTTCTAAGTCATAAAGTATGTTAAAATTAGCAGTATCATGCATAGGAAAAAAATGGTTTCAAATAGAGATGTTTTCTAAAGGGCATTTCTGTTATTTTGACCATTTCATTTTATCTTTTAAAACTAAATTTTGAGTTAAAGTTAAGTATCTTTTTTCTTTTTTTTAATTGTAAGATATTTGCTTTGCAATATTGTGCTGGTTTTTGCTGTACATCAACAGGAATCAACCACAGGTATACATATGTCCCCTCCCTCTTGAACCTCCCTCCCCTGTCTCATCCCCTCTCAACCCTCTTGGTTGTCACAGAGCACTGGATTGAGCTCCCTGAGTCAGATAGCAGCTTCTCACATGAGTTAAATATTTTAACACATTTATTTTATCACATTTTTTAAATAGAGAAAAAGTTAAAAACAAAAGTGATCCATAATTCTCCCCTAGAGATAACTTAAAGTTTTAGTAATTTTTAAAAACTCTCCTAGTAACTATAAACACATCCTTTAAAAAATTTGTATGCATATGTAGTTTTGTTTCTTACTATTTATTCAATATACTATGTTTTCCTGTATCATTAAATATCCTTTAAAGGTTATTTTTGTATATGAATATTGTGATTATTATTTTGAATGCCAAGTGGCATTCAGCATGTTCAAGTATGACTGTAATTTAATCAAGCTTATATTCATAAGTATTTAGAGTATGACCATTTTTAATTGTTATAATGAACAATGATAAATGTCCATGTAAGTAGATCTTTGTACACACTTATGAATGTATTTTATACAAATTCCTAGATGTGATCATGCAAATTCCCTCTGGAAAATTTGCACCAATTTATATTCTTTTTAGAAATCCATGTGTGTGGCTCTCAGTATCCATCACTCTTTCCCTGAACAACCTGTCTTTGTTAATTTGATAGATAAGAATGACATAATGGTGCTAAGCAACTCATTCAATAGAGTCAGAAAGACTGAATTTGAATTCCTATTCTGACATTTGTGTATTCTTGGGCAAATTTCTTATATTTTCCTAAGCCTCTGTTTTTTGTGTGAAATTGTGATGATAGTACCTATTATCATGGTAATATCATATAATATCATGGTTGTGGATATTAACCAATGATGTATAAGCCCCTGAGAGACATTAGCAATCATTATTATGAATGAGATTTTGCCTTACATATATTTCAAACTTGATATGCCTATATATTATACCTTGTAGTGGGTGGTATAAAGGAAAGTTATTCAGTCTAGTTACCCTGTGCTCAATCATGTCTGACTCTGTGACCCCATGGACTGTAGCCCACGAGGCTCCTCTGTTCATGGGATTTTCCAGGCAAGAATAGTGAAGTGTGTTGCCATTTCCTTCTCCGGAGATCCCAACTCAGGGATCACACCTGCCTCTCTTGCATTGGCAGGGGGATTCTTTCCTACCCAGCCACCTGGGAATCCCCTACGGAACTTTTATGTACTGTTAGTTATATTGTAGGACTTACTTCCAGTACTTTTTCAGCTGAGTCTCTTGATTTTCAGGATCTTAGTGACCCCGAAATAATACCAATTTTTTTAAAAACTTCAGCTTTTTTTTCTTGTCTTGTTGCATTGGTTGAGATCATAGAACAGTGTGGATTAATAATAGGTATTTGAGCTTATTTCTGATTTTAATGGGTCTTTTTCTGTTATTTCATATTTTAAATGCCAGTGTGGCTGTTGTTTCCTAACATAAGTATCCCTTGCTTACATACATATATTCCTGTAAATATCTATAAAAGTTAAACATAAGAAGCTTGAAAATAGATTTATATATTATGGGAAGATTCCCTTAAATTACTAATTCCTAAATATCTTTTAGGCATATCTTCAAAATGTATTTTCAGCATTTGACTCATGTTATTTTCTTTTTCAGTTAAGCATGCAGTCAGTCATTTTAAGTAAGGCTTAAATGTCAGTAAGGCTGAATTTTACTGCTTTCAGCCCACTTAATGATTCCATCCTTATCTCTGACTTTGAGATCCACTCTACTTTTCACCATTGTCCACTACTACATGATATTTATAAAATATGATTTAAAGTAAATGGAACAGATTTGTCTCTTGGAATAAAACCCTTTCTTCAAATAAAGTCTTAGAGTCAGAGTCCCAGTGCCCTCATTACTCAGGCTCTGAGGCAGTTTGCAGAACACTTTAAAAACCACTGCCCCTCAAAAAAGATTCAGATAATTTACAGATCACAAAAATGACACTGCTACTGAAACTGAAGTATTCAGAGGCCAGCAGGAAACCAACCTTGTGATATAATAACCCTGGTGGCTCAGAGGTTAAAGCATCTGCCTCCAATGCGGGAGACCCAGGTTCGATCCCTGGGTCGGGAAGATCCCCTGGAGAAGGAAATGGCAACCCACTCCAGTATTCTTGCTTGGAGAATCTCATGGACTGAGGAGCCTGGTGGGCTGCAGTCCATGGGGTCACAAAGAGTTGGACACGACTGAGTGACTTTACTTACTTATATTAAATAATTTTGTATCAGAGTCCTAATTTAGCTTGATTTCAAAAATAAGTATAGCAACATATACTATATGAAAATATGGTATTCACAAATCTAGCTAGTATCTAGTGTCTTTCTATTGTTAAGTTACTAAAATTTGGATCCTGAACACTCTTCTTTTTTCTACAGTTTTCCATCCATCCAGTACTATATTTTTAAATACCATCTACATGCTGCTGCTGCTGCTGCTAAGTCACTTCAGTCGTGTCTGACTCTGTGCGACCCCATAGATGACAGCCCACCAGGCTCCTCCGTCCATGGGATTTTCCAGGCAAGAGTACTGGAGTGGGTTGCCATTGCCTTCTCCATCTAATGCTAATGACTACCAAATATTTATCTCCAATCCCGACTTCTCTCTGTTACCCAGCTATCTTGGGACAGCTCTACTTGGATAGCAATTAGTATCTGAAACAAAATTATCTAAAGCAGAATTTTTGTCCTTCCAAATTTGTCTCTTTCCAAGTCTTCCCCACTTTTGTAAGAGTTAATACCTACTTCTCAGCTGCTTAAACCAACAATCTCAAGGTTCTTGGTTCTTCATGTCTCTTTCATCTTCCACGTCCGTCCAATACAAGTCTTTAATCATTACTTATGATTAAATGAATTAACAATGTTCAATATTAGAAAAATCTATTTTCACAAAACAAAATCTACTGGTTAATGTGTATTATTATAACTTGAATATACTATATAACTTATCTTTCTTACATTTAGGACTTTTGGATAAAGTATAAGTAAGATTACACATATATTTGGTTAGTTTTGTCCATCTTTCTTAGGTTTGTTAACATAATTATGCTATTCTCATAAACTGGTTTGGATGTTTTTCATGTTCTTAGGTGCCCTAGAAAATCTCAGTAACAGAAGAGTTTGCTAGAACATACCCATAGAACCTATAGGTTTAGTATTCTTTGTGAGAAATGGAATGGAGGGTATAAATCTTAAAGTTTTTATTTCTTCCATGGTTATTCACATTTAAAACCTTTTATTGCTTTGTCTGCCTTTATTTTTGGTTTGTTTGATCATTTTGACCTTTGTAATTTAAATGTTTAATTTCTTTCTTTCTTTTATATACATTTACACCATTAATTTTTTCATTGAGTATCTGTTTGACCACATCTCACAGGTTATAATCCTATTGTTATCCATTTTTAATGTCTAAAATTTTATTTTCTTTAACAATCCGGTTATCTGGAAGAGAGATTTAATGTATATGAAACCATTTACCTAAGATTGGAACTTGAACACATATGCCAGGACTTGAACCTAGCAAAACCCAGTTTGGGACCTGAAGCCGGCCAAAATCCTGCCTGGGACTCTAACCCATGTAGCTGGACTCGAACCCAGCCAAAGTCCACACTCTGCCACCTGAGATCTCAGACCTGGTTTTAGGACCTAATGAAGCTCAGTTTCTTGATGTCTCGTTGCAGAAAGAATTCAGTGAGAGACAAAGTAACAGATAAGAAGTGGCTTTATTCAGAGAGAAACACATTCCACAGAGTGTGGACCTTCACAGAGGGCGAGTGTAACTTTGAAATGTGGTGTGGTTTGCTTTATGGGCTGGGTAATTTCATAGGCTAACGAGTGGGAGGATTATGACAACCATTTTGGGGAAGGGGCTGAGATTTCCAGGATTGGGCCGTTGCCCACGTTTTGGTTTTTGATGGTCGGCCTTGGAACTGTCATGGCGCCTCTGGATGTGTTATTTAGCTTGCTGGTGTGTTACAATGAGTGTATACTGAGGATTAAGGTCTAGTCAAGTTGACTTGTCTGCCATCTTGATCCATTTGATTCTAATCAGTTTATGTTGTGTCCTCTGGCTATGTCATTCTTTTAAAGGTTGTGCCCTGCCACCTTCCCTTCTGTTTCATATAGATACTGAGTTTTTATGGTTTTTATCATTTAAGGCCTGTGGATAAACTAAGTAAATCTAATGCTTTGGATTGTCAGGGCTTTGTGTCATCATTGTGTAAGGATAGGATGGTGTAACTTTGAAAATAAGCTAAGTTCCCAGTTTATTTTAAAAATATTTGTGTTCCAAAAACGGGGCATATCTGCCTGCAGATCTCTGCACCTCTTGATCCTCATGTGCTCCCTTCTGTGTGTGTTCTAGGATTTCCTGAGGTTGGAAGTTGAACCAGCAGCTGTTTTTCTATCCTAGTTTAAAGTATTTCAGGGCGTACCTTCCAGATACTCCTCACTCTTAACCCCCAAATTGTAAAGCTTTGGAAATAAAAACTAGTTCTTTCTTGACCTGTTTCTGGATGGGATGAATAAATTGGCCAAGAAAAATTGCAGAATTATAGAAAGTACTCCACATTCTTTAAAATGGACAGTGGAGACAATTCTAGTTATCCTATAAGTAAGAAAAGCAAAATGCCTTAAAGTGCTGCCCTTTTATTTCCCATCAATTTCTTTATTTTTCAGTGTTCTTTCAGGCCTTTTGATTACATTAAAGAGACCTCTTTAGAGGTCCTAAGGTCTTTAATCTCTCCCTTTGAATAAGAACGTCTATAGGGAATCAGAGGCATCTAATGTTTGAAATCAATCCTGATCCACAAATTAAAAAGATTTTCTGTACTAAGAGAGTAGGTTCAGAATATAGTTACTATTAGTGTGATTCTGAAAAAGACATCAGGAGTTGGCTTATAAGAAAAAAAATTTCACAAAATTAATTTTGTGAATTTGGTTGATGGAGAAAATTTTACTACTGGCCGAGGTGGCTGGCAAGCGCATGCCAGATTGGCAGCTGCAGCTTGGCTTCTGGACCATCACATGCTGGGACAGCACCTGGGTGAAGATCTGGCAGGTAGGAAAAGCACTTTGGAATTCCTGAGTGACAGCCAGAAAGCAGAGTGTGAATTTGGCAAGAGCGCTACCAGGTGCTGAGTCTTGGGCCTCAGCATTCCTCAAAATAACAGGTGGATTATAAATGTTTATTTCCCACATTGATAGCAAACGAGGACTTAAGTTTTATGTGCATTTTAATAGACTGAGTACTTATTTGATGATAAGCACCCAGTATAAGCTAATTCAGTTCAACATGGATTTATATTTGATCAAAATCCTGAAATAATTTTCCTGTCAATGTGTACTTAGCCTCTTCTGCAATTTTTTGTGTTAGCTCTTAAAAAATAATCAGAATTAGAAGATAAAATAATCAGTTATTTATTTTAGAAATACTAGGTCTAGGGACTTCCCTGGCAGCCCGGTGGCTGAGAATCTGTACTTCCACTATAGGGGATATGGGTTTGATTCCTGGTCTGGGAACTAAGATCTTGCATGGTGTGTAGCATGGCCAAAAAAAAGAAAAAGTACTGAATCTAGAGACTGATAGTTTAATTGCTAAATCTTTGCTTCCTAATAAGGTAGCCCTTTCTTAAGAATGGCTTAAGAATCTCTTCCAGGAGTGAGAAATGTGGTGAACGGGTACTATGCTCCCTGCCTCCCCTTCTCCCCATGCATGTGTGTGTGCACACACACACAACGCACACGACATACTCAGGCACAGAGGAGGAAGGTGCACCGACAAGGAAGGAGGTCCAGAGACGGTGCTAAGTTTTATATTTAACAATCTTTCATCAGTCTTTGTATCTAAGTAGTCACTTTGTTTAACAAGCTGTCCTTAGAGTATCCATTGTACCCCTTCCTCAAGAATCTTCCACACTTAGATGCTTAATCATTTCTGTAATCATATAAGCATCAGTCTACCCTCACTGATCTTTCTTTTCAGGTTTTGATTTTTGTGGGGAGACTGGATAGAGCAACTAGGATGGGAGTATTTAGACTGCCAAATGGCAGCGTTAAGTCTCTAGGTATCTTGAAGACTGAGAAGGAAAGATTGAAGATGCATTAAAAGAGGAGGCAGAAGAGCAACTAGAATGCACCTCCTGCCCCTGAACACTGCCAGTGCCCCGGCGGTGCCTGTTCTCACTTTGCACTCTTCTTTCCCAGGTGGTCCTGGCCCTGTGGGGCTTGTGGAGGCTGGGAAAGGACTGCAGGGTTGAGAGTGGTCGTCTGATTGATTTTGATGAGAATAACAGGGTAAAGGAGAGCCAAGGTTTGCCTCATTGGACCAACTCTGTTTTCTCATGTGTGTTTATGCTCAGTTGCTCAGTCGTGTCCCACTCTTTGCAACCCCATAGCCTGTCAGGCTCCTCTGTCCGTGGGATTTTCATACAAGAACACTGGAGTGAGTTGCCATTTCCTCCTCCAAGGGATCTTCCAACCCGGGGATTGAACCTGTGTCTATTGCATCTTCCATATTGGTAAGCAGATTCTTTACCACTAGTACTACCTGTTTTCCCAATTCACTGCTATTCCTTTTTTTTCTTTCCTCTTAAGTTATTGTCCTTGTATTTATTACTAGTCTTTAATTCATACATAAGTGGGCATGCCTTTTTCTCTCCTGCCCCATTGAATCATTTCTTCTGGTTTAAAGTTCTTAAAAGAAAAAAAAAAAAAAACTTATATCTCTCTCCCCACCAAAATATCTTTCTATATCTTACTCTTTTCCTGCCAAACTTTTTAAAAGAATAAGATGCTGTCATCTCTTCTTCAGGTCACACTTACTCCTTAACTGGGAGTTTTTAGCCTGTGTTCTGTGGTTCCCTGAAGCATCCGTTGATAGAAACTGGGCATTCTCTGATTTGAATGGGAAAAAAAATAGTATTTATATTCATATCCTCTAATTGAAATTTACTGTTTCTCTCAATTATTAATGTAAGCAACAAGTCCAGTTTTAATAACAGCAAATGTTTCCCTATCAGCCATAGAAGTCAAATGTTTCCCTATTGTGTTACAGTTGAAATAAATATTCTTAACTATCACTTTTAACTACTTTTGAATCATAGGAGTTATTAGATCTGCTACATCTTGTTATTTTAATGTATTAATAAAAGGCATATATTTTACTGTATCACATTTTTACATATTTTGATGACTGTTTTAATATAATTGATTTTTTGTAATGCAGTCTGTTTGTATTTTACCCATTTAAAAACATTACTTTGAAAAGTGGTGTATAGTCTTCATTAGACTGATAAAGGATCTGTGATGTAAAAACTTGGTTAGGAGCAGCTGCTTCTTAACCCCATCTGTCTTCATATCTCCAAAATAGCTCCCTCAGTGGCCACTCATCACCTTTACCCAATGTCCTCAGTCATTCTGCAGTGTATTTGTATCATTCGATGCCGTCAATTATTTTTTGTTACTCTCTCCCGTTTTGTCTTTAATATCAAATCCTTACTGGACCCACTGGCTCGTCTTAGAAAATATCTCATAATACCTTCCTAACTTATCTGCTTTGAGTTTCTTGTCCCTCAAAACTAATTACAGCTGGAACTGCCATCCTAAAATGTAGTTAGAAACACGTCATTCACATTCTCAGAAACTTTCAGTGGTTTCCCCATTCTTTCTGCTTTATTTCAAGTTTTATTTTATATTAGTGTATAGTTGATTGAATTACCTTTCTAAAATGTGGGTAGAACTACACCATTCCCTTTTTCAAAAACCTTCAGTAATTTCCAGGTAACAAAGTTGAGACATTAGTATGGCTTTCAAGACTTTGCATGGACTATATACATCTTGACTTTCTAGCCTCTTGTACAGCAGTATTAATCTCACATTTATTCTGTATATTTCATCATCTTTCATGTCTCTGGGCCTTTGATCCTGTTTTCTCTAGGGAAAAATCATTCTTTCCATTCCTGACTCCATTCCACGTCTTGCCCTACCAGAGACACATACACAATAGTATACATAGGAATGTGTCATCGTTGTCATTCTGTTCTTAGCTTATACATCCACCTCTCGGAACTTTCTCAAATCTGAGCCAGTGTCTTTGTCTCTTGTATTCCATGATAGCAGGCTTCCTTGGTGCCTCAGTGGTAAACAATCCTCCTGCCAATGCAGGAGACGCAGGTTCAATCCCTGGGTCGGGAAGATGCCCTGGAGAAGGAAATGGCAACCCACTCCACTGTTTTTGCCTGGAAAATCCCATGGACAGAGGAACCTGGTGAGCTTCAGTGTATGGGTCACAAAAGAGTCGGACATGACTTAGCGACTAAACAACAACAACTCCATGATATCCGTTCCGTCCATTCTGTTCAGTCGTTCAGTCCTGTCCGACTCTGCGACCCCATGAATCGCAGTACGCCAGGCCTCCCTGTCCATCACCAACTCCCGGAGTTCACTCAGACTCACGTCCATTGAGTCCATGATGCCATCCAGCCATCTCATCCTCTGTTGTCCCTTTCTGCTCCTGCCCCCAATCCCTCCCAACATCAGGGTTTTTTCCAATGAGTCAACTCTTCACATAAGGTGGCCAAAGTACTGGAGCTTCAGTTTTAGCATCATTCCTTCCAAAGAAATCCCAGGGTTGATCTCCTTCAGAATGGACTGGTTGGATCTCCTTGCAGTCCAAGGGACTCTCAAGAGTCTTCTCCAACACCACAGTTCAAGAGCATCAATTCTTCAGTGCTCAGCCTTCTTCACAGTCCAACTCTCACATCCATACATGACCACAGGAAAAACCATTGCCTTGACTAGAGGGACTTAGTTGGCAAAGTAATGTCTCTGCTTTTGAATATACTATCTAGGTTGGTCACAACAAATTGTTAAATTCTTAAGGAGATGGTAATACCAGTCACCTTACCTGTCTCCTGGAAACTTGTGTGCAGATCAAGAAGCAACAGTAAGAGCCAAACATGGAAAAAATGACTGCCTCAAAATAGGGAAAGGAGTTCCTCAAAGCCATATATTGTCCCTCTGTTTATTTAACTCCTATGTAGTGTGGCTCAGACAGTAAAGCATCTGTCTACAATGTGAGAGACCCGGGTTTGATCCCTGGGTCAGGAAGATCTGCTGGAGAAGGAAATGGCAATCCACTCCAGAGCTATTGCCTGGAAAATCCTATGGACAGAGAAGCATGATAGGTTACAGTCCACAGGGTCGCAAAGAGTCGGACACGACTGAGCAACTTCACTATGTGGTGTACATCCTGTGAAATGCTGGGCTGGATGAATCACAACCTGGAATCAAGATTGCCAGGNACTCCTTTTCCTATTTGGAACCAGTCTGTTGTTCCATGTCCAGTTCTAACTGTTGCTTCCTGACCTGCATACAGATTTCTCAAGAGGCAGGTCAGGTGGTCTGGTATTCCCATCTCTTTCAGAATTTTCCACAGTTTACTGTGATCCACACAGTCAAAGGCTTTGGCATAGTCAATAAAGCAGAAATAGATGTTTTTCTGGAACTCTCTTGCTTTTTCCATGATCCAGCGGATGTTGGCAATTTGATCTCTGGTTCCTCTGCCTTTTCTAAAACCAGCTTGAACATCAGGGAGTTCACGGTTCACATATTGCTGAAGTCTGGCTTGGAGAATTTTGAGCATTACTTTACTAGCATGTGAGATGAGTGCAATTGTGCGGTAGTTTGAGCATTCTTTGGCATTGCCTTTCTTTGGGATTGGAATGAAAACTGACCTTTTCCAGTCCTGTGGCCACTGCTGAGTTTTCCAGATTTGCTGGCATATGGAGTGCAGCACTTTCACAGCATCATCTTTCAGGATTTGAAACAGCTCAACTGGAATTCCATCACCATATATCACTCTTAATAGCACTGATTTTGACATGCCCTATATTGTATAGGTATTCATCTATTTGGTTTCTTTAGTATGTTTATATTCCTTAGTGTGGCAGCTGCATTCATGTTTGTACCCTCTCTCATCTTCACTCAGTATCTCTCATAGTAGGCATTTAAATAGACATAACATTTCTTGAGTGAATATATGAATTCATCGAATACTGACTTAACCTGGTTGATTTAGTTTGATTAGGTGAGCATGGACCAGGCTGCTATTGTTCTGCCTTTCACCAGAATATTATAAAAAGTATTATTTGTGTGCATTTAAAAATAGAATTTGGTCACCTAGCTAACATCTGCAAAAATGCCATAAGAACTAAGTTACTTCATATCTAATGATAATACTATCAAAATAGATTCCTAAGTCAGAGGATTTTTTTCATAAAAGATTTGTTAAATAACAGTTATTTACGGGAGAAAATTATTATGGTTTTAATTTTTTATAGTAACTTACAGATATTAAGAGAAAGCTAATTCTGAAAAGTATGCTAATTTATTACTTTATTAAATGTTAATGAAATTATGAGAGAGTGAAGTTGCTCAGTCATGTCTGACTCTTTGCGACCCCATGGACTATAGCCTACCAGGCTCCTCCCTCCATGGGATTCTCCAGGCAAGAGTACTGGAGTGGGTTGCCATTTCCTTCTCCATATTATGAGAGAGGTGGAGGCAATGGCTGATCATTGTCCACAGCCATTTATTTTAAAATAATTTTCCACAATCCACCATCTATATTGCTAAACTGAAAGAAATGTTTTCTCATTTTCTATAAGAAAACCTTTGTTTCCTTTCAGGTGCTTATTATACTTTCTTCTAATTTTACTTCCATTTTCTTCCATGTCCCTTCACTTCTACCCACCATCAAAATCAATGTATTTCTTGTAAATTACTGATTGCCAGTCTTTTCTTTTTTAAACAGGAAATAGACCTCTTTATTTCTGCCTTGTTTTCCCTCATCCCAGCCATTTAAAAATTTTTTTAAATAAATGTATTTATTTTAATTGGAGGCTAATTACAATATTGCATTGTTTTTCCCATACATCACCATGTATCCGACACAGGTATACACAGGTGTTCCCCATCCTGAACCCCCCTCCCCCTCCCTCCCCATCCCATCCCTCTGGGTCATCCCAGTGCACCAGCCCCAATTTTCATATATGATATGATACATGTTACACTGCCACTCTCCCAAATCATCCCACCCTCTCCCTCTCCCCAGAGTCCAAAAGACTGTTCTATACATCTGTGTCTCTTTTGCTGTCTCACATACAGGGTTATCATGACCATCTTTCTAAATTCCATATATATGCGTTAGTATACTGTATTGGTGTTTTTTTAATTGATTTTTGGGTGTACTGGGTCTTTGTTGCTGCACACGGGCTTTCTCTAGTTGCGGTGAATGGGAGCTACTCTCTAGTTGCAGTGAGTGAGCTTCTCATTGCAGTGGCTTCTCTTGTTGCACAGCGTGGGCGCTAGGTGCGTGGGCTTCAGTAGTTCTGGTGCATGGGTTTAGTTGCCCCAAGGCATGTGGAATCTTCCCAGACCAGGGACTGAACCCATGTTCCCTGCATTGGCAGGTGGATTCTTTACCACTGGACCACCAAGGAGGTCCCCCAGCCATTTTTATACTCATATTCCTTAGTAAGCTTTTTACCATTACCTTCTTTTTTGGGAATATTTTTTTCTTCCAGTTTTATCAAGATATAATTGCTGTAGCACTGTATACATTTAAGGTTTACAGCAGAGATTTGACTTACATACATCATGAGATGATTATTACAATAAGTTTAGTAAACATCTATCATCTCATATAGATACAAAATTAAAGAAATAGAAAAAGTGTTCTTCCTTGTGATGAGAACTCTTAGGATTTACTCTAAACTTTTATATATAATGTACAGCAGTGTTATTTATATTTATCGCATTGTACTTTGCATCCCTAGTACTTTTTTATCTTATAACTAAAAGTTTGTACCTTTTGACTGCCTCCCCATACCCGTGCCCCTAGTAACCATGAATCTGATCTGTCTTTTTCTATTTTTTTTTTGGTTTGCATTGAAGTATAATTGACCTACAACACATGTTAGTTCCAGTTACACATCATTGTGATTTGGTATTTCTATACTTCTCAAAATAATCACCAAGATAAGTCTAGTTATGATGTGTCACCATATATATATATATTCATATTTATTGATACTGTTGTCTTCTAATTATCCTTATTAGCCAAAGTATTCCTGACACTTAAATCTTGAATTGCTTTTCTTCTAAAAAAGAAAAACTTTCTTCCAAAAAAGTTTTTGGCTTTTCCAAACTAAATGTTATTCCCCTTTCCCTCTGAGAAACATTGTTCTAAATTATTTTATTAATTTAACAGAATTCACATTGTGAGATCATGAACAAAGGCAGAACTTTAGAATTATATTAATGAAGACACAAAATAATGAAAATCAGGTTTTCTATCTTTTGTACTGAAGTTTCACTTTCAGGATAAACTTTTAAGATAAGAACTAATATTTACTATGTGCCAAGCACTTTTTTCCATCCCTGGATCAGGAAGATCCCGTGGAGAAGGGCATGGCAACCCCTTCCAGGTGTTGTCATTCTTGCCTGGAGAATCCCATGGACAGAGGAGCCTGGTAGAGCCATGCACAGAGTTGGACGTGTCTGGAGTGACTCAGCCCGTATGCACGCACGCGCTGTTATTACATATTTATGACAACTCTGTGCTCTTGGTGGTGTTTTATCCCCATTTTACGGTTGAGGAAACTGAGACACGGAGCCGTTGTGTCATTTGTCCAGGATCTTTGGATACTTTCTGAGAGAGGGTGTGTTACGGTGTCAGTTCTTATGGCCATTACATTATGAGATCTCTGTCTTGCTCATCCTGTTTTCTGTGAACACCATGCCGGAATAAGTTCTGTCCTAGAACTTAGAGTAAGGGGTCCGGTACAGGTTTCAGAATACCAGTAAATTAGGTATTAGAAATAGTGGTGTATATATAGGAACACACAGCCCAGTCTAGTCTAGTTCCCTTTGGTACATGGGCAATTACTTTGTCATTGAGAAGAAGTTCGGGTAGAATACCATATCCCTTTTCTAACATTAGCAAAATCGTGGTACCCAAAGGTGGCAAAGCAAGTAAATTAAAAAAAAAAAAAAAACTAACAAGCTAGTCTTATGATTATTGATGTAAAAATTCATAGGGAAGTATCAGCATATATAGTATGTTTTGATATTGGTAAATCTGTTAATTTAGTCACAATATTAGTAACTCAAAGATGATTATGCTCATCTTCAGTTCAGTTCAGTCACTCATTCGAGTTCCACTCTTTGTGACCCCATGAATTGCAGCATGCCAGGCCTCCCTGTCCATCACCAATTCCCTGAGTTCACTCAAACTCAGCATCCGTCGAATTGGTGATGCCATCCAGCCATCTCATCCTCTGTTGTCCCCTTTTCCTCCTGGCCCCAATCCCTCCCAGCATCAGAGTCTTTTCCAGTGAGTCAGGTCTTCGCATTAGGTGGCCAAAGTACTGGAGTTTCAGCTTTAGCATCATTCCTTCCAAAGAACACCCAGGACTGATCTCCTTTAGAATGGACTGGTTGGATCTCCTTGCAGTCCAAGGGACTCTCAAAAGCCTTCTCTAACACCAACATTCTCCAACACTCCAACATTGATGCTTCTTCAAAAGCATCAATTCTTTGGTGCTCAGCTTTATTCACAGTCCAACTCTCACATCCATACATGACTACTGGAAAAACCATAGCCTTGACTAGATGGACCTTTGTTGGCAAAGTAATGTCTCTGCTTTTCAATATGCTATCTACGTTGGTCATAACTTTCCTTTGAAGAAGTAAGCATCTTTTAATTTCATGGCTGCAGTCACCATCTGCAGTGATTTTGGAGCCCCCCAAAATAAAGTCTGACACTGTTTCCACTGTTTCCCCATGATCATCTTAATATATCAATTCAATCCACATTTAAAATTTTTTTTCTAAATCTTTCATGTAGAAGGAAAGCATACTTCTATAAGGAACTTTCTAGGCCACATATTGTGTAGAATGTAAATGTATAGCTCTATATACATGTAATTACATATAGGTACAGAGGATGAGATGGCTGGATGGCATCAGTGACTCGATGGACATGAGTTTGAGTGAACTCGGGGAGTTGGTGATGGACAGGGAGGCCTGGCATGCTGCGATTCATGGGGTCGCAAAGAGTCGGATACAATTGAGCAACTGAACTGAACTGACCTGAACACTTATTGAGTGCTTATTTGTGCCTGGCACTGTTCCAGTGTTAAGTGTTTTGTATGTGTTAACTCATAAATCTCAAAACAACTATTTACAGCTGAAGCATGAAGAGGTAAATTTGCCCAACATGATATAAAAGTATGTTTTGTGTGTGTGTGTATGTACAACCGAACCAGCCATCAGCGTAATGTGCTGTGTGCTAAGTATAATGCTTGATAGCAAAACACTAAAGACATTCCCGTCAATATCAGGAACAACACAAAATAATCACTGTTAACATTACAGTGTAATTAGACAAAAGTATGGGGCAACAGATATAGAAATTAGTAAGAAAGAGGCAATCTGATGATTTTATATTATTATATATGCCTGGAAAACCCAAGAGCCTCAGTGAAGCACTAATAGAAACACTGAGTTCCCTGAGATACCTCATTCACTAAATGAGAATATATGAGAATAAAATAATTATTTTTTTAGACACCAACAATAACTAGTTAGAAAATATGAGGGAAGGAAAAAACCACCATTCATAGCAAGAACAAAAGCAAAGTATTTTAAGACAAGTTTAGAGAGAAATTTATAAGCCCCCTACAAAGAAATCTAGGGAACTATTTTGAGAGAGGAAATTTCAATAAATTATTCCTGATTAAACAATATAATCTTTTGTGCTTTTTAAGCAAGTATTACTGCAACACACTCTCCATCAAACTCCCATTAGCTTTTTGGTTGAAACTTGTCAAAACAGTTCTTAAGTATCTGGAAGCACATACATGCAAAAGATTCTCCTATAATTCAAATGGTGTGTAAAGTTTTGAGAAGCATTGCCCTGCAAAGCTCTTCATGACATGGCTTCCCTGGACCTCGCCTTTCTGACCTCACTTTCTGACTCCTCCCCTTGCTCACCTGCCACCAGTCATACAGGCCACCTTACTGTCATCTCAGAGCTTTGTGCTTAGCCCTGCCTCCTTCTGTTACCCTTCCTTCCACTTCATTTCGGTATCTGCACAGATACCACCTTATCAGAGAAGGCTTCCCTGACTAAAATTTCTCTGCGGTATCTATTGTCAGCTGACATGAGTTTATCCTTTGCATCCTTTTCCTCTGTGAACTTGGTGAGAGAAGGGACTGGCTTTGTTCCTGCTGTATCCCCAGGACCTGGCACCTAACAGGTGCCCATTTGCCGAATGAAACTGGCATTAAAAATTACAGGCTCGGTCACTAAGAATTCTGAGGAGACAGTGAAATTGCACTCAATCTTGTTTTTCCTTGAACAGTTTGCCCTTGAACATCACAGGCAGTAGGGACACCACCCACCGTCTGTGTACTAAGAAATTCTTCTGTAATTTCAGTCGGCCCTCATGATCCAGGGTTCCGCACCCCTGGATCAGCCATCCCAGAATCACATAGTCTTGTGGATGCATGCATTTCAAACCCAGGGTTGTTCCAGGGTCAACTGTAGTTATGTTCTATGAAGTTGCTACAAATACTGAACCACTGCTTCTGAGGAAATACAAGATTAGGTTCCTGCAAGCCTCCTTTCAGAACATTTTTCATGGACCAATCAATCCATAACCTTATTGTATATGTGGTAGGTGAAGTTGCTCAGTCGTGTCTGACTCGTTGCGACCCCACGGACTGTAGCCTACCAGGGTCTTCCACCCGTGGGATTTTCCAGGCAAGAGTACTGGAGTGGGGTGCCATTTCCTTCTCCAGAGGATCTTCCCGACACAGGGGTCGAACTCAGGTCTCCCACGTTGCAGGCAGACGCTTTACTGTCTGAGCCACCAGGGAAGCTAAACAGTACTGTAGTACTGTTTGCTGCTGCTGCTAAGTCGCTTCAGTCGTGTCCGACTCTGTGCAACCCCATAGACAGCAGCCCACCAGGCTCCCCCGTCCCTGGGATTCTCCAGGCAAGAACACTGGAGTGGGTTGCCATTTCCTTCTCCAGTGCGTGGAAGTGAAAAGTGAAAGGGAAGTCGCTCAGTCGTGTCTGACTCTTCGTGACCCCATGGACTGAAGCCCACCAGGCTCCTCCGTCCGTGGGATTTTCCAGGCAAGAGTACTGGGTGGGGTGCCACTGCCTTCTCCGGTGGTACTGTTTAGAGACACTTTATTAAGTATACACTGTCAGTTCATTAACATTGAACTCAAAATCTGTAACAGCTCTGTAACTCGTACCTGAACAAAGCTTACCTAACATGCATTTTTCTTCACAAGACGCATCACATCTTTCTTGCACTTAGCACTTCAGCACTAGACTTGAGGCCCATTTAAACAGCAAACTCACCAACAGAAAGCACAAAAATGCGAAAATCATAGGGCTAACCAGTCCTTTTTAGGACACTTGTTTCAACATGAGGGATTTGTTCAGCCTCAGCTGGAATGTGTGCTTCTGGCAACTCAGATTTTTCGCCTCTCTGCACATGCACATGGCTGTCAGTGAATAGGCAAGTTTGCAAGAACAGAATCTGCAAATAATGAGAACCAACTATACACCATTCTTCCAATAATATTTACTGTGTTTCTACTATGTGCCATGCCCCCAGCCACTCAGACATTTATCAAGTCCCAACCGTATGCCAGGCCCTGTGCAGTACTCAGATAATCCAAAAATGAGTTTGACAGTGTTCTGGGAAAGGTTTCAAGGCAGAGTTGGGAAGCTTCAATACTAATAGGTGAGATTTTAACCTGTGAAGCTATGGAGAAAGGCATTTTAGGAAAAAGAATCTTTAAGTCAGTGTTCTTAAACTTGACTGTACATTAGAATCATCTGACCTATGGCCATGCTTCACCCAGACGAAAAAAAATAAACATCTCTCGGGATGAAACTCGTATCCAGTATATTTTAAATCTCCCAGATGATTCCAGCACGCAACCAAATTGAAAGAACTACTGCTTTAAATTCTCGTGTTTGGCTGGAGTGCAGGTTATGTGAAGGGAAGTAAAGAACAAATATATCTGGTAAAGAGATTTTTGGCCCAGTTATGGAAATGCTGTAATCTAGCACATATTTATAAAGCACCTGTAGGCACTCTGCTAGTGCTGAGATACAGCAGAAAACGAAATATAAGAATCTTTGGTCTGTTAGGTTTATGGTTGAATTGTTTTGGCAGCTGTTTAGGATGATTCATAGTCTAGATTTAACTTATAGTATTTGGTGATTTGCATTTAGAGGGAATCTTGTCCTAAATGCTCAGAAGTCTAAATTTAATTGTAAATTACTATATCAGCCTCTGATATGAATAGAACTCTATAAAGAAAAAATTGTGTTGTGAACTTCTGTGCTAGTCTTAGCATTTTCTAACACAACCATTAATTTTGTTAGTCTCTCAAGAGTTTTTCAGTTTCTTACACACTAGGACAATTATCTAAAACCAGTAGTACCATTGGAAATACTAACTCAAGCATTTCATTTCTCCTCTTATAGGAATTTGTGTATAAGAAACAACTGTCTTGATTATTAGTAAGATTTTATATTTAGATCAAGCTTACAATTAACAACTTTAATTGGGTCATAGTTGGTTTGCATCTCCTTTTATATTATTTGCTGTAAGCTACATTTTATTTTTTCCTGAGTTCCTTTATATTTAATGTCCTATTATTATACTATTTTCTAGCACAGAGACCCCTAATGATAGCGTCCTCTTATAATTCTATCTGATACGGTTATTCCTTATGGTCTGAGTCTGTCAATTTCACTTTTAAACTTCTGGTCAAGCAGTTTTGAATTAGCTTGCTAAGTAGTTATTTAACACCTAAAAAAGAAAATACCTGTGCCAGCCTCAGCTTGTATGCGTACTCTGAGCTGAAATGAATGTGCATCAGTGGGCATGTGTGGGTGGGAAGTGGGAGGCACCATGCTGTGGGGTCAGAAGGAGAGACTAGGCTTTGAGAGGGATGTTGTAAATGTTATTACCATTACTGTCAGAGATAAGGGGCCACATATACCATCCGGTTGTGTTATAATGCAGAGAATATGTCTTGCATATATTTCATATAAAATTACACAGTTTGGGTCAGCTTTTCCCCAGTTTCAGTGGTGCTTAATACAACTGTGTGTTTTGTTACATGGATGATATCATGTGTTTCATACTTCTTTTAAATCATACAGTCCCTTTTCCCTCATGTATTTTCTCTCTCCTGCTCCCCACACAGCTGCCTTAGCAACCTAGTACATCATTTTGGGTTCATTTATATTCCCTGAGCTCTACTAAAATCTCTCATTCCTTGAGTACTTGCAAGTTTTATAGGAATTGAAGGTCATCTTTCTTAAAAACTTGCTTGTTTATTCGAATTTTTAAAAAATGTGAAATGGAGCTTGCGGGGCCTCAGGGGAGAGAATTGCCTGGCCATCCAGGGGTTAGGACACGGTGCTGTCACTGCTGTGGGCCCAGGTTTGATCTCTGGTCCAGGAACTTCAATCCCACAAGTTAAGCTGCACAGCCAAAAGAAAAAAAACTAAATGGAAAGCTAGTCATTAGGAAATATTTGAATTCTTAGGATATAGGTCATATTGTCACTTAAAGTGACTATAGAGAAGTTTCTTTATTTTTAGATCACTGAGAAGAAATACTACTTTGTGGATTTACTATTTGTCTCTGAACCATAAAGAGAATCAAGCGTTATCTTCTCTCAGTGATATGGTACTGAAGTTTTCTTATAGTGAAACCCTAAGAATTTTGACTTGGGGAAGCATTATTTTTCTTTGTTACACAATTGTTTCTTTTATTTCTTTAACTTTATCCCTTCACAGTATTTTTAAGTGATCTGTTCAGAGTTAATTTATGTGAGTCTTTTAATCACCTTTTTTTTTTCCGTAGTAGCTCTTTATAACAAAACATTATTGAATATTGTTTTTTCCTGCCTTAGTTCTGAACCAACTGAGAAACAGACAAAGGAGCCAGGCAGATGGACATAAAAACAGCAGTTCTTGTTGATGAAGGTAATGCAGAGCATGACTTACAAGCACAGCATAAAGAGCTGAGTAACACTGAACCCCCAAATTAGAAAGATTTAATCACTTAGTCTCAGGCAGCACTGGAGAGCAAAGCAACTCTGTGCTGTCTGCCCCAGGGTGGACCCCAAGAGAAATGTACAGAGGGAGGGGCACTTGGCTTACACAGACCCCTTCCCAGGTGAGGAGTAGGAGGCCAGAGGGTAACTCCAAGGGATGCCTCTCTAGTCAGGAAGTTGGAGCCAGAGAAGGAGACCATGAAGAAGCCTCTCATGCCTGCCAGGCCTGAGCTTGTTACTCAGTTGCACAGCTGCCCTGAATATTGAAAGCAGCCCCCATGGCAGAGCCAGGGCTGTAGAAACATTGCAGATCACCGCGGGCTCTTTGACAAGCTCACCCTGTTCACCAGGAGAAATAAAAGCTAGCAGGGAGCATTTTGTTCATGTGAATGCCTGCATTCAAATTTGCAGGAGCCCATTTCTTTACTGGTCCTATTTTTCAGTCAGATATCTTCTAGATAGTAACACACTGCTGGGTACCATATAGGGTTTTTTTCTGTATGGATTATGGAAGATTAAATGGATCTGGCCTCAAGGAGCTTATAGCCTGGTTCATAAGTAAATGCTATATTATGCAGTACAGACCATTCATGTTATGGAAATTCAGTAAAAACTGGACTGGTCCAAGATTTTATGGAAAAGTAAGCCTTGAGCTGGAATTAGAACAACAAATGTGATCTGGGTAGGTGAGGCTATGCAAGAGAACATGAGTGAAGGGACCGTTGTTTCAACATCTGTGACTTGACCTTAATTGAAGTGGGAAATAAGATGACAGAGCTTAGAGGAGCCCCCACTGTAAGGGGAGTCTTGAGAACAATGCAGAGGACAAGAGATGTGATCTACTGCTGAGATTTTGTTTTAAACCTAGGAGTGGTGTCAGTGAAAATTACTTTGGCAGGGATGTACTTAGGGAATATTGTAGGAAGGAGATAAATTAAGAAACAAAAGTAATCTAAGCCTAAGGAAATGAAATGTAGTAAGGGTCTCTCATGCCCATCTGACTTACTACATGTATAATAACTCTCATAGGTTAGAGAGTAGTACCGGATTGATTTTGCTCCATTCTTTTACACCAGGTGCATAAGTTAGGTTTCTGGTTACTTGGTTGTTGTTGTTTAATCAAATTAGTAAGAGTTTTTTGTAAATTTAATCTTTCAAACTTCTGGGGGCAATTGGGAAGATTTGAATTAATAATCTTATGTCAATGGTGGTGTTGTGAAGATCAAAAGAGATTGTAGATTGCAGGAGAACAAATGCATACTAGGAGAAAGGTTCCCAGAAGCCAGGTTGGACCTCCCCTGACAAAGAGAATTGATGCCACCACCAGCATGACAGCTCACGTGTTTGTCACTCATACCTCAGCAAACAGTTGAGTTCTCAAATGTTGGGAAAGCCTTTGACACTGACAGATTTTAGTATCACTGCTGAAGCCACACTGTCACACACTGCACCCTGTGCTCAGTTATTGCAGTGATCCAGACAGCCTCATACAGCTGTTTGCATTTTCTCTGCAACTGGGAGTGGACCAGGACCGTTGGACTCAAAAAGGCCGGGGAGGGCCTCCTTTCACCTACAGATGTTTTAATGTGCTTATCAAGTTATCCAATACTAGCAACCAACATAGTCTAAATACCACAGCAGGATCTGATTAGCTTTTTCAGATCACTGCCTTTATTTGCTGTTTGCAAAAAAGCTTAATCCAGTCCTAGGGATCAGGCTTCCCGCTGAGCCTGTGGGTAGTTTTCTCTCATTCTTTGTGTTCACACTGGCAGGAATTAGTGAGAAGATTCCTCCTCCTCCTGAATTAAAGCTATAAAGTAGTAACTATAGTAGCAATGGGGAAAAAGAGAAGAAAGAAAGTCCAAGGGAAAGAGGGACTGTCTGTTCATACTAGAGTGTCTTTTTTATATGTAAAAGGGAAAAGGGTTCAATGTAAATTCATAAATATTGACCTCACTATCTCTAGTCAGTACATAGCTTACGTTTTATTTGGATTTAGTTAACAACTTTGCATGAATATATATTTTTTTATCTTGATCTTAATCAAATTCAATTTTACCAAAAGTCTATTTATTAACTATACTAGTGGCCTTGATTTATCTTTCTTACTTTTTATTCATGAGATTTTTTTTAAAAAGTACCAGCACACCACCAAAAAAAAAATCGGGAGTTGGTGATGGACAGGGAGGCCTGGCATACCGCGATTCATGGGGTCGCAAAGAGTCGGACACGACTGCGCGACTAAACTAATAATCCTAAACTCACATTTTACCCTAGCCAGCATAATGCCCATCATCTTATTAGTTTTCGCAGCCTGTGAAGCAGCACTAGGCCTATCCCTGCTAGTAATAGTGTCAAATACATACAGAACTGACTATGTACAAAATCTTAACCTATTACAATGCTAAAATATATCATCCCCACAGCGATACTTATGCCCTTGACCTGATTATCAAAAAATGGTATAATCTGAATTAACTCCACAATGCACAGCCTATTAATTAGCCTCACAAGCCTACTCCTCATGAACCAATTTGGCTACAACAGCCTCAACTTCTCATTAATCTTTTTCTCCGACTCTTTATCCATACCCCTACTAATCCTAACCATATGACTCCTGCCCCTAATACTAATGGCCAGCCAGAATCACCTATCAAAAGAAAACCTAATCCAAAAAAAAAACTATTTATTACTATACTAATTCTATTACAACTATTCCTAGTCATAACTTTTACTGCCATAGAACTAATTTTCTTCTATATCCTATTTGAAGCAACACTAGTACAAACACTCATTATTATCACCCGATGAGGAAATCAAACAGAACGCCTAAACGCCGGCCTCTACTTCCTATTCTACACCTTAACAGGATCCCTACCCCTGCTAGTCGCACTAATTTATATTCAAAACTCAATAGGATCCCTAAACTTTCTTATTCTCCAATACTGAGTGCAACCAATACCAAACTCCTGATCAAGCGCTTTCATATGACTAGCATGCATGATAGCATTTATAGTAAAAATACCACTATACGGCCTCCACCTTTGACTACCCAAAGCCCATGTAGAAGCCTCTATTGCAGGCTCTATAGTCCTTGAAGCAATCTTACTAAAACTAGGTAGGTATGGGATACTGCGGATCACACTACTCCTAAATTCAATTACCGAATTTATAGCATATCCATTTTTATATTATCCTTATGAGGCATAATTATAACTAGCTCAATTTGCCTCCACCAAACAGACCTAAAATCACTAATTGCATACTCTTCTGTCAGCCATATAGCACTAGTTATCGTAGCCATCCTAATCCAAACACCCTGAAGCTACATAGGAGCCACCGCCCTAATAATTGCACATGGCCTTACATCTTCCATACTCTTTTGCCTAGCAAACTCTAACTACGAACGCATCTACAGCCGGACTATAATTTTAGCTCGCGGCCTACAAATGCTCCTCCCACTAATAGCTACCTGATGACTCCTAGCAAGCCTAACTAACCTAGCCCTACCACCAACAATTAACCTAATCGGAGAATTATTTGTAGCAATATCAATCTTTTCATGATCCAACATTACAATCACTCTGATAGGACTATACATAGTAATTACCGCCCTGTACTCTCTCTATATGCTAATCATAACACAACAAGGAAAATATACCCACCATATCATCTGATGACTCCTAGCAAGCCTAACTAACCTAGCCCTACCACCAACAATTAACCTAATCGGAGAATTATTTGTAGCAATATCAATCTTTTCATGATCCAACATTACAATCACTCTGATAGGACTATACATAGTAATTACCGCCCTGTACTCTCTCTATATGCTAATCATAACACAACAAGGAAAATATACCCACCATATCAACAACATCTCACCTTCCTTTATGCGAGAAAGGATCCTTTCAAGACTTCGGATCATTTTTACTATCATCATTCTGAATTCTTTTTCAGGTAGACTGCCTATCTCCTCCTCTTTGGTATGGTTTGGTGTGCTTTTATCATGTTCCTTTACCTGCTGAATATTTCTCTGCCTTTTCATTTTTTTAGATTGCTGTGTTTGGTGTGGCCTTTCTGCATGCTGAAAGTTTTTGGTTCCTCTTTATTGTGGAAGTTCCTCTCTGTGGATGGGATTGGACGAGTGGATTCTCAATGTTTTCTGGTTAGAGAAACTTATATGGATGTTCTGGTGGGTGGAGCTGGATCTTTTCTCTCTGTACTGCAATGAAGTGTCCAGTAGTGAGTTCTGAGGTGTCTATGGGTTTGGTGTGACTTTAGGCCACCTGTATTTTTGTGTTCAGGGTTATGTTCTTGCATTGTTGAAAAATTCTCTTGGTTGTCTTGCTCTGAAACTTGTTGGCTCTTGGGTGGAGCTTGGTTTCAGTGTAGGTATGGAGGATTTTCGATGAGCTCTTGTTGGTTAATGTTCCTGGAGTCAGGAGTTTTCTGGTGTTCTCAAGTTTTGGATTTAAACCTCCTGCTTAAATAAGGCTTTCAGTCTTATTCTTACAGTAGCCTCAAGACTTCTCCATCCAATGATACAAACATCTAGGTTAATGGTGAAAAGATTCTCCACAGTGGGGGACACCCAGAGGTGTTCACAGAGTTACATGGAGAAGAAAAGAGGGAGGAGGGAGATAGATGTGACCAGATGGAGAAGAGGGGGGATCAAAAGGGGAGATAGCAATCTAGCTAGTAATCAATTCCCTATGGGTTCTCCACAGTCTGGAACACTCAGAGAGGTTCAAGGAGTTCCATAGAGAGGGAAGAAGGAGGAAGGAGACAGAAGTGACCAGGAGGAGAGGAAGGGCAGTCAAAAGGAGAGAGACCAATCTAGCCTGTGATCAGTTCCCTAAGTGTCTCCACAGCCCAGAACACCCAAAGAGATTCACAGAGTTAAGTAGAGAAGAGAAGGGGAAGGGAGGAGATAGAGTTGACCTCAGGGAGAAAAAGGAGAGTCAAAAGGGAAGAGAGCAATCAAGCCAGTAGTCACACTCCTAAGTAAAAATGGGCACTGAAGACTGGATTCTTAAAGGTACAGAATTGACAAGAAATACCAAAAAGCAAATATTAAAAANTGAGCACAATAAAGACACGCCCAAGAGTCCCAACCAATATTAACTTTTTTCTAAGTTTTCTCAAATGGTCCTATGAGTAGTGTCTATATTTGTATGTGAGAAGAGAGATTGATTTAGATTAATTGAGATTGTTTGGGGTGCCTTAGCCAAATTTTATACCTGTAGAGTGCTTGATTATGTAACGGGAAAGCCTAACCTTGGCTTAAATGAGCTTATATCAGAAAATTGTATTTTAAGAGGAGATTTTTGCCTTCACTCTTCTAATTTGCACTGGAATAAAAGAGAATGTGTGTGTGTGCATGTGTGCGTGTGTGTTCTACATCACATAAGCAAGTAGAACAGCTCTAGATATTGTTTAGTAGGGAAATATTCTCACAACACCTGATGGTGTTTAAATTTTGATTGAATCTTCATAATCAGAGACCACCCAAGATATAATTTATGCAGCTCTCAAAAGCAGATAGTCCATAACATTATAAATACTCTAGTCTGGCAGTCTTTGGAATAAATCAGGATAACAAGCTTCCTCACTGACAGGGATGATTTTTGTATACTTGTTGCCCTTTTAAAATATTTCAGTGTTAATAACTTCTTTCTTACTTGTTCCTGAACTGAAATTTGTACATCTTACAAGTTTTATGGAATATAAATACAACACATAACATCATGTTGTATATTAAAAGATAATGAAAGATCTTTCTTTAATTACATGATTAGTTTTGATAATAAATACACTATTTGACATAAAGTGGGTCATTTTGGTGGTTTTAGATTGAAATTAAATAGTTTTGTCTAAATATTCAGTTTAGATGACTCACTTGGCACAAAGTTGGACCAGACTTGCTTTATCTTAATTGTACTTCTAATGAACTTTTAAAAATCAGTTCTGTTTATAAGCTCTTAAACCTTTTTATTTTGCAGTCTTATTTTCATCATCTGTTTGTTTTATTGTCTTGCAACAAATCAACCAACACTTACAAATATTTTATATTTCTAGTATTTCCAGGGAAGTAGTTCTACTAAACCTCTGTCTCATTTCCCCTGTAAATCATTTATTAAAGAAAAGGAGTTACTGCAGTAGTTAATAACTACTTTGACACACCTCATTTTCTTTTTTTCTCAGAAACAAAAAACTAAAGGACTAGAGGATAGCCCAAACTTTTAGGAAACATGCAACTTTTACTACTTTAAAATATAATTGGTTTCTTTGTTTTGTTTAAAAACAAGGAGGAAAAGCTGAAGTCTGCCCAAGCCAGGTGTTTCTTGTTGGCAGCCTGCTCCCTAATGACTGCTCTCAAAGAGCAGCTGCCTACTAGTCAGCTTTGTATGGCCTATTGTTGCTGCACACCCCCTCGTTAATACACAGGCTGCCCCGGGCAGACCCAAGAATGACATCAACTTGCTTATCTTAGAAACCTGCGAACCTGACGCAGGGTGCTGAGGTTGGCTTGCATCTGCCTGGCCGACTAATTGTGAGCTTTCTGGCCTGTGATTGGCTGTTACTCCACTCAGTAATAGGTTAAGCAAAGACATTGCCATTCCATCTGTTCACTCATTCATTGTTCTTCTTGCCTGCCTGGAAGTCTGCAGCTAAAATTGTGTTAAGGAGTTACTCCTGAAGCTGCTACAGAAACCAATGTCTTTGTATTTTCCTGTGAACGTGAGTATATGTGCTACTTAATGCCTTGGAAGTTAAACTTTGCTAAATATTCAGAATATTATTTTGAACTCTGTTAAGGATAGAATGCACACATTTGAAAGGCTACAAATTGTTACATAGTGCCAAAATACCAGAAAATGTAATTCTTTCTGTAAAACATGTCTGTGAAGCAGACTTTTTACATTTTTATATTCTGCAGTTATATAAATGATTACAGTTTCATAAACATTTGCAAGACATTAGGCATGTAAGTAACCATTTGTACTTAAAGATAAGTTAAAATGTTATGATATTTTGATAAACAGTGAATTTAGATTTTATCTTCTTGTTGCATTCCTAGTTTCCTTAAGGTGTCACTGTCAGACCTAGATGCTGCAAAATGATGTAAGATTTGATAGATTTTGCAATTGTCTTAAAAATCTAGCTTGGGGAGATGGATTGCTATTTGATGTTTCATCTTGTTGTAACTATGATGATTAAGCATTCATTTGCTTTGTCAGCAGTTTCAGTACTCATGTATAGTTTCATGAGTTTCTTCCCACTTTTTTTTTTTTTGGCTTGCATTAGTTTTAGATATGAGATTGAAGATGTCACTTAGAGAACTGTTGCTTTCAAGAGATCTGTAATGGGGAAGGGAGGAGACAAAGACTTTCATCTATCAGTTGGGAGGAAAAGAAAGAGCATAAAGGGTTAAAAAGAAGTTTTCATTTCTACCACATGCCCTATTGTGTGAGCATATGCGTAAGTCTATTGAAAGTTTTCAGAAGATGGGCAGGCCACCAGTTGCTGGTCTCCTGCAGTTCCAGTAGACATCTGTTGCCCCAGAGCATTAACCAATCTGCTCAAAGGGACATCCTTCTTTTGTTAGCTAGAG
Source organism: Aepyceros melampus (assembly GCA_006408695.1). NCBI lineage: Eukaryota > Metazoa > Chordata > Mammalia > Artiodactyla > Bovidae > Aepyceros > Aepyceros melampus. The sequence continues at coordinate 137,201 of SJXQ01012030.1, read as the reverse complement.
GGATGCAGACAACAGCACTCACTGAAATACAATGGTGATTAAATACACAGAGACTACAGCAGTAGGTATTTATTACATATTCATTATTTTATTTTCATTGTTCTCCTACTACTACCATTTGGATAACAATCAGGACCCACTTTATGGCATTGTAACTCGATGTTACAAACAAACAATTTGATTTAACAAGTTTATGGTCTAATACTCCTGATTAATATGATGCTCTTTAGAATATAAAAAAAATTTTTTTTACTGGATTTGAGATAAAGGATTATCTCAGTTATCTAATAAGAACTTAAAAGCTCACTAAATGGGGGAATCTTCGTGCATGCAGCAGATTTTTAGTAAATAGCCATTGTATCATAAATCTGCTTTCAGCTAGTATAAAACTTCTTTTTGGCAATTAAAATAATTGTTTATACTTCATCATCAACAAAATTAGCATGACATTTTAGTTCTTTTTCAACATATAATATTATTTTATATTTTAACTTACTAGGCCTTCAGCAAGAAAAATTGTTCATTTCCAATAAATATTTGAAGGAAATCTAAAGCTCTATAAGTGCAGAAATCAGTTTTTAGACCATTAAATGTTTCCCTAGTACATTTTGTGTCCATGAATATAGTATATAAAGGCCAGTTATAACAGGTCTCTGATATAGAGCCTAAAAGTTAAGCTGTATTCTTGGAGTTTTTTGATAACTGTGGGAATATAAACACTGACCTACTTTGTGTATGAGACTGTCTAGGCTGCTTCTTCATGAAATGGGGAAACTTACTCTTGTTAATAGATGATTAAAGATGATTTATATGCATTTGCATTTCAAATGGAAAAACTTAAAAGTTTGTGGTTTAAAAATTAAGGAGAAAAATGTTTTCTTCCTTGCATGTAATAGTAAATTTTGTGATGTTTTTGGAGTCTTTGCTAAATATTTTCAAAATTATATTGGTCATTTTTAAGGCACTGAACAAAAATTAAGATCATATACCATTGTTTGTTCTAAGATGTCTTATAATAAAAATTCCTTGTAAAGTTTTGTACATTACATTAAGTAATACTGCAGTCTATGAAACTATTTTTGTTGGCTTTAAAATTTTAAGAATAGCATTTAATTTTTTCTTGACTGAATTTCAAAATATTGCCAATTTTTCTTAGTGCCATATTCATTCAGGGCAATCTTTTACTAATTACAAGGGAATAAGAAAGCATTTTAGAGATTCAAGTTTTAAAAACCAAATCTTTACCATTTGGGTCAGTAAAAATAAGTTATTTCAAATTTATATTATGTAATGGAGAAAATATATGCATCTTACAGGTCTGGTAATTAAACTTATTTTTCATTATATGTACTATTTCATATTTAGTCTGTTGATTTATAGGAACTAAAAATTATTTAACTGCTTGCTTAGTACAAAATGACATTGGATAACTTTCTTTGAGGTAACCAATGAAATCTAGAAGATAAAGAGAGGCCTGTCAGTGTGGAAAAAAAAGTTCAACCAGAATATTTTAAAAGAAAAGTTATTTTGCCTAACAAAATTGGGTATAAATTTTTGAAGTAGTGTAAATCAAGCTTACACTTATACCTAATATTAAAAATCATGTTAGCTTACTTGGAAACATTTTAGTTTCATAGTACATATAAATTATATGAATTATCACAACCTAAAGGTGTGGTATTCACTCAGTACAAATGAGTTTTATCTAGCTTAATATTATAAAAAGGAAACAACTGATAATACCATTTTATCCCTATCTAATCATTATAGTCCTATAATAAAATTACACAGAGCAGATTTACATAGTGTTACCAACACTTTTAATATGAGACTGAAAGTGATAACAGAAAAGATTTAAATATGTTTTTAGGCTGGTTAATTTTCAGTTTAAAAACTTTGTATCTGGTTTTACTTCTTTGACAAATGTGAAAATTCTTTAAACATAATATTTCATTCTAATGTTCCCCACTGGCGTATTTTTCATAAAGTGTTCATTTTGTTTAAAACAGTCCAAATGAAAAACATTACAGCTCAAGATTAAAATAATATTTCCTAGTTCAATTCAGGGATTTGGTCGGTGAATCATTATCTTGAAGAATTATCTCACAACAGCACTTATGCAAAATCCAAACTTTTTAGGGGAGATCAAAAATTTTGCCCATTAAATACACTTCCTGCAGTCAGAGCAGATTGTGAGGTTTACAGAACAATGATGTCGGAGCTTCCAGATTGGTTTGGCAGCTGCATTGTTCTCAGAGGGTAAACCAGACGCACTTAAGTCCCAGTCTCTTTTATAGGCTTTTGTTCATACCAAATTATTCTTTCACTGTGCTAGCATTCATGATGGCACGTTAAAAGAGTGCCGCTTAGCAACCAGCTCTGGTTGCCAGGCAGCCCAGCTTCCAATAGGTTTTCCTTGTTTAAGATACTTTTGGTAGAAGCTCTACCAAGGCCACAATACAGATTTTTCTTTTTAACTGTATCCCTTTATTAGAATGCTGTTGTGATTTGTTGCTTGCATTATGGTGTCAGTATATTACAGTAGTTAATAAATCACTGAGTATAAAGATTTGCTTCAAAATCCCTTCCTTTAATTCTAATAATTGGGCTCATGTACATCCATATTAATAGAAAAAAATTGAAATGGATACAGTTTCATAATAGAGCAGATGTATATAGAGGTCTCCCAAGGAAAATTTCTTTTTTTAATCATTTGTGCAATCAGAAGCAAAGAGAGGGTGATGTTTCTTTAAAAACTAATGAATGCCATATTAGAACAATGATGTTAAAGTTATCTGTCTTCTCAAGGGATAAAACCTGAAGAAACTCCTGTGGAAATGTGTAGGAGTTGTACACTGGAGGGATTTTAAGTGTACTGTTATCAAGCTAAAGATTCCATGGTCTCTTCTCTAGTATTTACTATAGTTAATATAATTTATTTCATTATGTAGAAATACTTCACTCTGTAATAAGTTCATCAAATGCATTCAAATGTGCAGCTTCTTAGAAAATCACTTAGCATTTTCTCTTAGCATTTATATAATAGCTTCTTTCTACTGTAAATAAGATGTTGAGGAACTGTAGAATAAAATGGTTTTCCAATTTTCTTTTTTAGGTTATTTAAATAGGTGTTTTATGACAGTTTCAAATTCAGCTGCCACTGGCTTACTAATGTTAATCATGGATAGAACACTGAAATTGCCTTAATAAGTAAACTACTGATGTGCATATAGTCCTTACAATGAAGCACAAGAGAAAATAATTTTATTTTGCTAACCTGTTCCTGGTAGAGAAATAATGATTAATCTCAATAGACTCTAAAGAAACTAATAACATGACAAAAGCATTTTAAACGTAAAAGCATTCCTGCATGAGGAAAGTAGAAGAAAGGATGACTTTAGCCAAATGCAGACAGCAGCTAGGTGATTATCTAATGTGATACAGAAGCATTTTCTGCCATAAAATTCAAGAAATTAAGATAACACTCAATTTTATTTTGAATAAATTTTATTCACTTATTCAATGTACTTAATTATCTGCTGCTAATGAAATATATTCCTATACTTTCTATAATTGTGCTAGAATAAGAGCTTTTCCCCTGGAATGAAAGAGACTAGTCTTTGGCACTTAATAAGGGTAGCACAGTGTTGAGAGTTGTATTCTGTTACTGTGTTCAGGATTCACAAAATAAAGATTATTAGGGCAAAAATATTCACTTCTTAAGTGGAATATAATTCACTTTGTAATTATTTCATTCCGTGTTGGCTCTTGTAGAATCTGTGCTCTTTTATTACAGTACCTAAATTATTTTTGAAAGTCTTTAGATTAATCCAAATTAACAGCTTTTAAATTATAGTAAGTTAATGTTTTCCTTTTCACATGGCTTTCTCTTTAAAAGAATTTTTGCAAATTTTTATGAATTATTTTAGAGAAAATGCATATAACCTGTCATAGCACATCTAAAACATGCTTTTTAAAAAAAAAAAAAATTCTGTGTGTCACTATAGAAACAAGCCTTTCTAACTCTGGGAAAGTCTTCCATGTAGATTGAGAAGCAGCATGATACTATGGGGAAACCATGGGCTTGGAAACCAGACAAAACTGGGTAAAAAATATCCAGTTCCTCCACTTATTTACTTTGCTGCCTTGGAGGGAATACTTAACCTTTCTAATTCCTAACTTCATTGTCTGAAAAAAACATGATACTATCTTGAAAGGGTGTTATGAGTAATGAGAGGACATAGACAAAACAAAGTTGCTATTCAGTAGTTTGATAACTCCCAACTTCTTTATTGAACCAGAAATGAACCAGTAAATATGAAATTCTAAATATTCTACTTTTTTCTCTAGGAATACGGGGTGCTTTGCATTCAAGAATATAGAAAAAACAGCAAAGTGGAATCAAGTACACATAACAGCTTCATGGGCTTGAAGGATCATCTGGGGCATGACCCAGGCCCCCTTTATGTGGAGAGCACTGACCCACATTTAAGTACATCTGTACCTTGGTCAATGGTAGAAAAGCCAACAATGGATAAAGTTAATTCTGGCAAGGAAGAAAAAGAGGTGTCTGAAGAGAATGCGAGCTCTGGTGACTCTGAAGAAAGCACAAATTCTGATATGAGTCAGAACAATTGAGTAGCATTTCAGTAGAGCCATGCTTATTACCCAAGACTCACAGACAGCTATGTAGGTCTCCCTGTTTAGAGCCTCACATACTCAAATGCAGTGAAATTTTGCAAGACTTTAAACCTGAAGAGCCCCAGCCATCCAAGGAAATGAAAAAACCCCCTGATGTGGTGCGAGAATACCAAACAAAATTGGAGTTTGCACTGAAGTTAGGTTATTCTGAAGAACAGGTTCAACTTGTGCTAAACAAACTTGGTACTGATGCTTTAATCAATGATATTTTGGGAGAACTTGTCAAACTTGGAAATAAAAGTGAGGCTGAACAAACAGTTAGTACACTTAATATTATAATGCGGGAAACGTCTTCCCTGGAATCTCAGAGGTCTGAATCTCCAATGCAAGAGATTATCACAGATGATGGGGAAAACCTGAGACCAATAGTTATCGATGGCAGCAATGTGGCAATGAGGTAAGTGGGGAAATCTTCACTCATTATTACTGAACAATCTGTAAAACATATTTCTAACTGAACTTGTTCTTCATCCCAGCATGAGCTTCCATATTTCTAATTGTGTCTTTCTTAGTTCTCGCTCTTACTTCCAGAGTGGTCAGCCATTCTCACCTCATTTGTCCCTAAATAAAAGACCTCCTTTTCCCCAGATATGTTTCCCCCCACTCATCTGGCTAACTTTACTGTGGTATAAAAATTAGCACATATCCCAGTATAAAGTTAAATATTTGTTTTAATTGAAGAACTTGAGTATGATCATATTGAACAGTTTTGGAACCTAGATGGATACATGGCCTATTTCTCTACAAAGTCAAATAACCATAGGATAAAATCCCAGTTCTTTGAGAAGATTTTTTTTTTTTTTAACTTGGGAACAAAGTCATAATTTCAGGTGTTTGGGTTTTTTTGTTATTGTTGTTGTTGTTATTATTGTTCCACTTAAGAAATGTAATTCAAAAATAATTTTTTAGGATTTTGATGGCTTAAAATGTAAAGTGAGTCTAATTCAATTTGTATATAGTTAACTGCCCACAACGTTCAGAATACTATGGGAATATAAAGATATATAAAGGTATCAGTTCTTCTTTCAGAAAGCTTAACATTTCATGTATTGTTCCTCAAAGTAATCTGAGAATAACTACCAAAGAGTCATTTGGGGAACTTGTGCTAACTTGTGTGCATTCTAGAGCAGTGCTGTTTAATGGCACAATAAAAAATTAAACGAGTAAAATTAATATAAAAAATATTTTAACTAGGCTAATAGAGACAAAATATTATTATTTCAATGTATGTCCGATAAAAAAAACTGTTAGAGATATTTTGGCATCATTTCTTTCATATTAAGTATTAAAATTGGGCATCTTACATTTATAGCACATCTCAGTTCAGACTTGACCATACTACAGATGCTTAATTTGCAACCTGTGTCTCCATATTAGACAGTGTAGTTCTAGAAACTGCCAAGTCCACACATAGACCTACCAAGTCTAGATCAAGGTATAGCCCAGCCATCTCCTTTTCTAACAAATAGCCCTACTGATAATCAGTTCAGTTCAGTCGCTCAGTCGTGTCTGACTCTTTGCGACCCCATGAATCGCAGCACACCAGGCCTCCCTATCCATCACCATCTCCCGGAGTTCACTCAGACTTACGTCCACCGAGTCCATGATGCCATCCAGCCATCTCATCCTCTGTCGTCCCCTTCTCCTCCTGCCCCCAATCCCTCCCAGCATCAGAGTCTTTTCCAATGAGTCAACTATTCTCATGAGGTGGCCAAAGTATTGGAGTTTCAGCTTCAGCATCAGTCCTTCCAATGAACATCCAGGACTGGTCTCCTTTAGAATGGACTGGTTGGATCTCCTTGCAGTCCAAGGGACTCTCAAGAGTCTTCTCCAACACCACAGTTCAAATGCATCAATTCTTCAGCGCTCAGCCTTCTTTACATTCCAACTCTCACATCCATACGTGACCACTGGAAAAACCATAGCCTTGACTAGACAGACCTTTGTTGGCAAAGTAGTCTCTCTTTTGAATATGCTATCTAGGTTGGTCATAACTTTCCTTCCAAGGAGTAAGCATCTTTTAATTTCATGGCTGCAGTCACCATCTGCAGTGATTTTGGAGCCCAGAAAAATAAAGTCTGACACTGTTTCCACTGTTTTCCCCATCTATTTCCCATGAAGTGATGGGATCGGATGCCATGATCTTTGTTTTCTGAATGTTGAGCTTTAAGCCAACTTTTTCACTCTCTTCTTTCACTTTCATCAAGAGGCTTTTTAGTTCCTCTTCACTTTCTGCCATAAGGGTGGTGTTATCTGCATATCTGAGGTTTATTGATATTTCTCCCAGCAATCTTGATTCCAGCTTGTGTTTCTTCCAGTCCAGCGTTTCTCATGATGTACTCTGCATATAAGTTAAATAAGCATGGTGACAATATACACTGATAATGGTGCCTACTAAAATTTGAGAACCACTGTTTTCTAGGTGTTAGCAAGCATTTCTGCATAGGGTATGAGAAGGACTAACTTGTAATCCTCAAAATAATACTGCTTCCTCTTGATGGAAAGGGAAAGGTGATCTTTCATTTATAAGCAAACTTGCCCAGGGTAAAATGTAATTCACATCCAAATATGTCTGACTTCAGAGTCTATACATTTTTCATCATCTAATGAAAGGTAAAAAGTAAGTTAAAAATGTTCAAGTCAGATTTTCCAAAACCTCAAATACCAAGCTAGAGAATTTAAACTTGGCTCTGAGCCACAGGTAACTGACAACTTTTGAGGAGGGAAATGTCAAGAGTAGAACTGTGCCTGAAACTGATAATCTGGCCATGATATTTATAGTGGACTGTAGGAGGCAGGTGATCAAGTTGGATGCAAACAACACTTTCTAATGGAGTAAAAAGGGCCTTAAGTATCATAAAGGTATGACGTGTACATACAACTTTGAGAAGTCCTTCAGCAAAATAATCTCCCTGTTGTTTAATCTTTCTCACACTTGGCCATGAAATGATTTTTTTTTCTTACAAATAATCCAGAACTATTGAACAAGTATCTTAGCAGAGTGATACTGTGTAAAGCCAAAACACCATGGAATTGCCAAACAAGCAAGTAATGAAGGAAGGCAGCCTGGAGAAACACCTGCCGCCATAGCCATATGCAGCCAAAGCAGCAGAGGGGTTTTTAACAAAATACATTTTCCAGGGCTCAACTTTGACTCGGAAGTGTATGATAGAGCTCAAATAACTCTACAGTATGTTTAAAGTGCCCAGGTGTTTCTGATGCATAGTCAGTGTTGAGAACCATTCATCATGAAAAGTATGGATAGCAATAGGTCAGGAGGTGGAAAAAACTGACGATCCAGGGAAAGAGTAGTTTAGAAAACCAGTCTTAGTAGTGCTAGTAAAACCAAGAGACACACAAATGCCATCAAAGAAGAGGCTTTAAGGAGAGAATATCCTGTGGGTAGAACTGAAAAAAGATCAAGGACATGACAGCCAGGAAGTCATTGTCTTCAAGAGCCATATGGTATTAAAGATAGAAACTCAGTTACAATATGTCAAGAAATGAAGGAACAGAGCTACACTGTTATTCTAGAAAGTTGACAGAGGAAGGGAAGGAAGAGGAGGAGTTGGGAAAGGACTTTTTAGCTTTACATAAAATGAAACTATATCAGCTGAGGGGCTTGGGAGAAACTCTTCACAACAGCAATAATATGAGAGTTCAATTTTTGAAGCAGAGTTCTCTGAAGGAGGAGACAAGAAGGACAGAAGTGGAGAATTTGGCATTGGAGGTAAAGGCATTCTGGGGTTGTCAGAAGAACAACCTAGAGGGGAGAAACAGCATCAAAGCCCATAGAGGTGAATTCTTTTAAGTGGATGTCCTTTAGATAAATGATTTCACAGCTGGATCAACTCACATGATTGAAATCTAGTTCCCAGCGACAACTGAAAAGTACTTTGATAACTGAAAATCTGCATAAAACTAAACTTTTGTATCCCAGATGATGAGATACAAAAATAAATGGCATAATGGAGGCATTTCAAACAATCTATTATATATAATTATTGAAAACACACTTGTGCTGCTGCTGCTGCTAAGTCGCTTCAGTCCTGTCTGACTCTGTGCGACCCCATAGGCGGCAGCCCACCAGGCTCCCCTGTCCCTGGGATTCTCCAGGCAAGAACACTGGAGTGGGTTGCCATTTCCTTCTCCAGTGCATGAAAGGGAAAAGTGAAAATGAAGTTGCTCAGTCGTGTCCGACTCTTAGTGACCCCATGGACTGCAGCCCACGAGGCTCCTCCGTCCATGGGATTTTCCAGGCAAGAGTACTGGAGTGGGGTGCCATGGCGTTCAACATAACTATTGAAAACACACTTGTACCCCCACACTATTTGGGCCCCATTCTGTTCCTTTTACTATAAAGATGGGACAATGCAGATTCAGTTCTCACCTCCATCATATATTTTATTCTGTCACGTAAACTGAGATGCTTCAGGCATTTCAGGAAAGAACAACTTGAGGGCAAATTGTTATTATAGCAGGATTATACTGTAAGTCACAGAGAAATGTTGTTCCATGCCCATAACCTTGAAAGTGCCAGAACTTATGAAAATTTACAGTAAACTTTTACCTTCTGCCACTTATGAGATCTACATAAGGTAAAAAAGTCATTTAGAAATGCATATCTACTTCAGATTCAAAATCTTAATTTAAAAAAATATGCAGAGAGATTTTACCCATTTCCTGTTGTATAAAATATAACAAACATGCTTTTGCTTTTTAACCTAACATCCTACTCTGGTACTTCAGCAAACCTGTTATATAATAAATTTATACACATAGTAAATTATAATAGGTAAATGTGAGGGTAAGTTAAGAATAGAGTATTATTTTATTTCCGTTCTGATTTCTCAAGCAGGTATATTCCATACGTAAGATGACTATATTTTAATTTCATTTAAATGCTAGTAAAGAACTGATATAAATGACTCTTTAGATGTAAATTAAAAGGAAAGAAAGGCACTTGATTAAAATTACCAAAATGGGCTTTTAAAAAAGTTAGTTCTCTACACACTATGTTTGTGATTCTGAGTAACTTGTTTAAACTGTCCAATCTCAGTTTTCAGGATTCTAAAAAGGGGATAACTCTTATCTTGCAAGCTTGTTATTAGAATTAAAGATGATCAGTACTGAGGGCCTGGCATGTAATAGGTGCTCAGTAAATTACAATTATTATTACATTAAAAAGCTAGATTCTACATTTTAATCCAGAATATAGTAACTAATGTAATGAAAACTTAGTTGTTTCAGTTTTTTTATTCAGTGTTTCAGTTCAGTCGCTCAGTCATATCTGACTCTTTGTGACCCCATGGACTGCAGCATGCCAGGCCTCCCTGTCCATCACCAACTCCCAAAGCTTGCTCAAACTCAGTCCATCAAGTCTCAGTGCTGCCATCCAGCCATCTCATCCTCTGTCGTCCCCTGCTCCTCCCGCCTTCAATCTTTCCCAGCGTCAGCATCTTTTCTATGAGTCAGTTCTTCACATCACATGGCCAAAGTAATATTGGAGCTTCAGCTTCAGCATCAGTCCTTCCAATGAATATTCAGGATTGATTTCCTTTAGGGTTGACTAGGTGAATCTCCTTGCAGTCCAAGGGACTCTCAAGAGTCTTCTCCAACACCACAGAATTATGTTGAATTATGTGTTAATTCAGCGTTTAACCCATAGCAATTTATCAGTTCATCTTGTTCCTATGAACCTATAGGTATATTTTAATTCTTCATATTTATATCATCAATTGTTTTCAATGATTTCTATTTGTTTCATAAAGGAGACTTGGGCTCTTAGATCTGAGTGAACCCAAAATTGCCCAAGGATAAGCCCTATAACTGTAATATATAGCATAGTTCCCAAAATTATAGGGATCCTGTGTTGCTTTTCAGGAAGCATACTTCTTTCAACTTATTAATATCCTCTTAAAAATGTGCCACACTGATAGAAGTTCTGGGTAAGTTTCTTAAATAAGCAATTCACCCAAAATTGACAAATATTCAAAAATAGAGTAATAAATTTAGCAAAAGCTCTAAACTTTTGTACCAAAGTACTTGATTTCTGAAATATAAAATAGAATGAAAGTAATGTTTAGTGAAGCTGGACTAACTAGCAATTACTGACAAAAAGGTGCAGTTAGTTCCTCAAAAAGCTAAAAAAAAACCAAAAACTTCTCAATAATTTTGCAAATGGGTCATTCAGCAAATAGGCCTCTTTCCATAGTAGGGCAGATACTTTGATAAGTGTACCATGAAGTGTATCAGTTCAGTTCAGTTGCTCAGTCATGGCCAACTCTTTGCGACCCCATGGACTGTAGCACGCCAGGCCTCCCTATCCATCCCAACTCCTGGAGTTTACTCAAACTCATATCGGTGGTTCCATCCAACCATCTCATCCTCTGTCGTCCCTTCTCCTGCCTTCAATCTTTCCCAGCATCAGGGTCTTTCTCAATGAGTGAAGTGTATACTCCACATACAGACACAGAAATAAAGCATAAGCAATATTTATCATATTTCTAAAATGAAATTCTAAATGATACTGTGATTTTTATTTCCTCCATGTAGCTTTACCATTCTTCAAATTCTGATTCTGTTAAACCTGCAGTAGTTCAGCAGTGGAATATAGAATTCTCTATCCACATGTATCCAATAGTTTAGTTTTTCCTTAAATGAGTCCAGTGTTTTTATTTGCCTGTGGTTTTAGGTTCAGATGACATTTCCTGCCATTAACAAAGTACCGTGTTGTTAACCACCAGGGAAGGGAGTGTAAGCTGGATGTTAGTGCTCTTAGATACCTAAAAATTTTTGATTTTTTCAGTATGCTTTCATAACCTAGTCACTGGACTTCATTCAAATTATATCTCCATATTCTCCTTTAGCTTCTACCAAATATACGAAATAAGAGTGATGAACAAGAAAAAAAGCCAGAACCTCATTACTTCCTCTATGCCATGTGCAGCACAAATTCTCCTGTTTCATGGAGCAGAAGCTAGGCGCAGCAGCCTTCTCTATTTGATATGAGCAAACTGTTGAAACTCCTCCTTACCCTACTCCCCTATCATTGCAATTCCTCTCTCTTCGTCAGTAAATCTAGCCTTTTGGTTTTAGAGCGAATCTCCTAATTAGTGGGTAGGCCTTATTGCTGCATGTTTGTGTAGAATATTAGGAAGATATTTTCTTTGCTAACAATCTTAGGTGGGCCATTTTTGACCAATAGGATCCCTTCCTGTATTGCCTCTATGTTTATATTTACCTTTAAGAAAGTTCACTCTATAGAGAAATTAAGAGAAGGATTTGAGCACTAAGACTGCAGACAAAGACACCTATTTGTATTTGAAAATATGTGCAGAAGTTAAATTGCGGCAACTTCTGGCAAAAGAATTAAAAATATTGCTTTTGTATACCAATCTAATGGCAGAGAATACAGACATAAAACAACCATCTGCTTGATCCCTACCCATCAAAAAGACTTGTCTTAGAAACCAGCTGGTGTGGCATATATCTGAACCTTACCTGGGGTGTAGGAAAGCACTCCAGGTGAGTCACTGAAGTCATTTTCTTAAAGTCTAGACAGATACAGAGTCAGAATATGAACAGAAAAATGTCCAAGTTGTGTTAACTTTTCTTTATATCAAGAATAGTGGACTAAGCCCACATATTTATAAAATACAAGCAGAATTTAGCAGTGTTTATAAATAGGATTTATTTATATAGATTGATCTTTCTAAAGGCACAAAGGCTTTTATCTAATCTAATCTAATCTAATCTATCTAATCTGGTTTGTGAAAGTTATATGGACTTGAGAACTCTTTTCAGTGTGAATTTGAATATTGAAGTCTATCTTGTCTAGGCTCCAAAATTTGCCTTCAATTGTTGGGTGGGTTTGCCATCCTGTTGCCTGTTTACATTTGATATACAGGGCTATACTAAATCCTCCTGGACACCTAATCCAAGTTTTGGGCTTAGATTAAAGATGTGAGACTGCAACTTGCCAGGGTTCAATCAAAGTTGATTTTGCTTCTCAACAAAATGTCTCAAAATTATGTGCAGTGGACCTGCATAGTCCAGTATGGTGACTACGGGCTACATGCTGAGCTTCTGAAATGTGCCTAATCCAAATTGAGATAGTCTGTAAATACATACCAGATTTTGAAAGCCTAGTACAAAAATATGTGAAATATATCAACAATTTTCATGCTGAATATGTATAAAAATGATTTTTTTGATACATTGAGTTAAATGAAATATATTACTAAAATTAATTTACCTACTTTTTTTTTTTTTTTTTTACTTTATTTTACTTTGCAATACTGTATTGGTTTTGCCATGCATCAACATGTATCCACCACGGGTGTACACGAGTTCCTAATCCTCAACTCCCCTCCACTTACCCCCCCATACCATCTCTCTGGGTCATCCCAGTGCACCAGCCCCAAGCATCCTGTATCCTGCATTGAACCTAGACTGGCGATTCATTTCTTACATGATATTATACATGTTTCAATGCCATTCTCCCAAATCATCCCACCCTCTCCCTCTCCCACAGAGTCCAAAAGTCTTTTACTTTTTAAAAGGTAATTTTAAATTATATTTGTGGTTCACATCATACTTCTATTGGACTTCTCAGTGAAATGTTTTTTAAGTCCCAACTTAGTAAGGGCTAACATCAATTAAAGGACAGCTTAATTTCCCTCTAGATGACTGTCAGCGTCATAGGTTCTACCTAAGGTTAGTTGGCAGTGTCCCATTTCTCTTATTGTTGTAAAGAAAATCCTAGATACTACAAAAAGAATCAGAGAATCAGAACTAGTTTTTTCTGTTGTTTGATTATATCAGGGAGGAGTCTGACAAAGACAGATACTAGTTCTATTCCACTGCCTCTCTTTATAATCCTGTGTGTCTTCTACATGTCATCAGTCATGAATTTTAATAGATGGTCAGTAAACTTTCCTGTTATCTCATATGTGCTTATTTAAACCTTAACCTAGGAAATAGCAATGTTAATAATCCCATTACATATGAATAAAGTTATTGATAATTATAAATCACCTAAGTAGTGATTATAAGAAATGGGAAAAGTCACCCAATTATAACAGGAAAAAGTGATTCAGGTTTTACATTTCTGCATCTACTTAACAGACACATTGTCTTCAGCATCTTTAGACTAGCGACCCACTTGGATCTAGATTAGCTAGATGTGCTTCCTATTATTAATTCTGGCTTCAATTTTTGGACCTTATAAATCTTTCTACTTCCCCTTTTCCTAATCCTTTCCCATTCTCAAAACTTTGGCCACACCACTCCGTGTCTGTATCAACTGGAAGGTAAGAGTAAGCTATTTCATGTTAAGATTTCCATTGTAATTTTGGTGTTGAAATTGTCATTGTCCTAAATCAGTGATTTTTCAAATTTTATCCTCCTTTAAAGCAGTACAAGCCTGCAAATCTTAAAAGGAAGCCCACTATTTAAAACAAACAAAGGTAGAAGTGGGAATTAAAAATTCCCTTCATTGCTCCCTACAAAGGCCTCTGAGCCACACTGGGATTTCTATTGAGGACACAACTTGATAAACTTGATCAAGTTATCTGCAACAAGGGAGCATTTTCTGGATGTGTTGCCTCCTGACCACTAGGTTTAGGTTCAAAGTGATCTTGATGTAGTGGGAGAGAGATCAGAGAATAAAAGTTGAGTAGCTATAAGAGTGACAAAATCGGCATAAATTGCTCCTTATGAGCCTTGAATATTAAAAGTTCTAGATGTCCATGAGTCAGCATATGCAATTATAGATATTTAAATACAATATGAAATTCAAAAAAAAAATACAATATGAAATTTAATTAGACTACAGTGATAGGAAGGAAAATATTCTCTTGTTTGCATATTGAAGATGATATCCAGCTGCACTCCTTTCTCCCTATTTAAGGGAAATGGATAAATGTTGGAGAATTTCTTCTTAACAATTGTTTAACACTGATAATGCATTAGTATTTGAAAGCATTGCTTAAAATTAAAATCTATTTTCACATATTCAACATGATTTATGTGCAGTGAGGCCAAAAAAATTGAAAAAGTCATCAGATATTTGAAGAGCACCTAGGTATGTTAATAATTTAGTATTCAATAAATATTTATTATTATATTAATATAATTAAGCTAACTATATCTAAACTTGAAGGACTTAGGACTTTCAGTACTAAAGATTCAAATATGGTTTTCTAGTTTAAAAGGATACATTTTATTCATATTTTTCATTGTAAGTACTTCACTGACAAACTTGTATCCTTATCATTAAATGTAGCTGATTCCTTGGTGGCTCAGATGGCAAAGCATCTGCCCGCGATGTGAGAGACCTGGGTTTGATCCCTGGGTTGGGAAGATCCCCTGGAGAAGGAAATGGCAACCCATTCCAGTATGCTTGCCTAGAAAATTCATGGATGGAGGAGCCTGGTGGGCTACAGTCCATGGGGGTCGATATAACTGAGCAACTCACTCACTCACTCATAATGGCCCATTAAAATCACAAAAGTTTTATGATCATATTTGAATATTCCAGTGGAGAGTGTAGCAAACTTATAGGTCAAAGTTTTGATTTAAATTAAAAAATGATATATAGAAGCTTATAAAAAACAGATGGATTATCTTTTAGGGTTTTTTTGAAAAAAATTTTTTTTGAGTCCCCTGATTACCTTGATCTCATTTTTGTTTATTTCCCTTGTGGCTCAGCTGGGAAAGAATCCGCCTGCAGTACAGGAGACCTGGATTTGATCCCTGGGTTGGAAAGATCCCCTGGAGAAGGGAAAGGCTACTCACTCCAGTATTCTGGCCTGGAGAATTCCATAGACCATGTAGTCCACAGGGTCGCAAAGAGTCGGACACGACTGAGCGACTTTAACTTAGTGATCTCCACATATCAAACACATTGATCTAAAAATAAAAACACAATTTACTTTCAGCAGTGAGATTAAAGCTATTACAAATTTACTGGTTTCATTTTCATTCCAAAGCAGGCTCTTTTTACCATTTTCTAAAAATTAGGACCAAAAGGATATGAGAAGGTAAGGAACTAGTATTTGTTGAAACCTTCTGTGTGCAGGCACTCTAGTGCTCTGTGGATGCTACCTTGTTTAGCTCTCACGAGCTTCCCTGGTGGCTCAGATGTTAAAGCATCTGCCTGGAATGTGGGAGACCCAGGTTCGATCCCTGGGTCGGGAAGATCCCCTGGAGAAGGAAATGGCACCCCACTCCAGTACTCTTGCCTGGAGAATCCCATGGAGGGAGGAGTCTGGTAGGCTACATTCCATGGGGTCGTAAAGAGTTGGACATGGCTGAGTGACTTCACTTCACTTCACTTCTTCAGTTCTCACAATCCTATAATGTAGGTGGGATTACCTCCATTTTAAATATGAGAAAAGTGAGGTTCAGAATAAGTAACTTGCCAAGGCCACACAGAATGTACTATAGAAAATACCTAAATTCATGTCTAATTCCAAACTTTGTTATTTTCACTGAGTTGACCTATTCATGAAAAGCCATCTCTATTTAATAGTAATGCTAATTAGTCGTAGTATTAGAAGTACTAATACTGTCATGGTAATTAGTAGTCCTAATTTACTATTGCTTTCCTGGTGGCTCAGATGGTAAAGAATCTGCTTGCAATGCAGAGGACTGAGGTTCAATCCCTGGGTCGGGAAGATCCCCTGGAGGAGGAAATGGCAACCCACTCCAGTGTTCTTGTGTGGAAAATCCCATGGACAGAGGAGCCTGGTATGCTACAGTCCATGGGATCGCAAAGTCAGACACGACTGAGCAACTAACACTTTCTTTTCTAATACTTTGAATTTACTATTAGCAGGAGTACTAAACATGCCCTTCTAGATATGATTTTTACAATTAGATTTTAGATGAGTTAAGGAAAACCTTTTAAGAATGGCTTTCCTTTGATTATATACAAGTGTATAATGGATACACTTATTACATAAATTTTAGAAAATAAGAAAATAAAAACCACCTATGATTTCCAAGGTTCTTTACAAGCATTATAAGGAACAAGTTATGTGTGTGTGCTTAGACGCTGAGTCATGTCTGACTCTCTGCAACCCTATGGACTGTAGCCAGCCAGGCTCCTCTATCCATGGGATTCTCCTGGCAAGAATACTGGAGTGGGTTGCCATTTCCTCCTCCAGGGTATCTTCCCAACCCAGAGATGGAAACCATGTCTCTTACCACTCCTGCATTAGCAGGCAGATTCTTTACCACTAGCACCACCTGGGAAGCTCATAAGTAGTAAGTTAATTCAAAGCAAATACTCAAACTAAAGCAAAGTCAAATTTGAAGAAATAACAGATAACTGGAAAAAGGTTGCTTATTTTTCTTTTTTAATGCCATGAAAGGAATTATAAAGAAGCTGTCCCTTCTAATAGTTGCTTTCATTCCCTTGTTAGGTTTCTCCATGTTTTTCGATTGCTCCTCATGTTGCCATGGGAAGATAACAGTTATAATTCTAAAATTACCCTTCCTTATCCTGTGGTTAACCTAGTAATGACATGTGTATATATAACTTATCAGTGTAATACATGGAACTATGTTTCCTAAATACAGCAGATGGAATGGTTCACCCATTTTCCCTCTC
The DNA here is from genome assembly GCA_006408695.1 of Aepyceros melampus. Taxonomy (NCBI): domain Eukaryota; kingdom Metazoa; phylum Chordata; class Mammalia; order Artiodactyla; family Bovidae; genus Aepyceros; species Aepyceros melampus. The sequence goes on along the minus strand of SJXQ01012030.1, from coordinate 119,881 downwards.
TCCTAGGTCCTGTATTGAGGCAAGCTACATTAAAATGTGTGGTTCCCTGAATTTTTCTCTGCATCACAAAATATATCTTTGTAATCTATTAACCATCAGGTGACTAATTTAATGGCACATAATAAGCAAGTGTACTTCAGTTCTCTAGTGGAAAGTATATATGATATTTTTATGATATAACAGAGATCATATTAGTTTGAGTGTTTATGAAATTGCCCATCTGTTGAAGACAGAAAAGTAGAATTGCTGGGCTTTTCTGATTTGTTACAGTAGTATATGTGAATAAATTAAAGATAATCCCATTAGATATGAGATAAAGTGAACCTACAAAATAATGAAAAGTTAGGATAGTGGAAACCATATAAAGAATATGTTTGTCAAGATAATTTGTGTTCATTTCAGCTCCCCTTGGTTTCCAGTTTCTAGCTCACTCGTAGGTACATATGTCTGAAACGCTGAGTGGGAGTCCCTGGATACACACAATGAGGCTTCAATTAGCCAAATCCCAGACCTTTGTAGCACTTTTCACAGCCTGGTCTACAAATTAATTTCATCTTATTGTCTGGACTAAGCTCTATAATGAATTACAGAAATCTGCTGGGGAAGTTGCAATGACTAATAAATGAGCAGTTTGTTTTCCATTGTGGAATATTAGTTGTCCATGTACTAGAAAACCTCTCATTCAAAATTTGGGCCCATAGCCTGGCACACCCCTAGCACATTTTTACTCTCAGTATCAATAAGCACATACTCACCATCTCCCAGGAGTTTCAGAAATCTTCTACTTGGAGTACAGAATATGATAGCCTTTTGTTTATCCAGGAGATCTCTTCCCAACAGATGAACAGCATTTAGAGACAAGAGACCATGTTCCTCCAGCAGAAGACCTATTTGCTCAGGAACCTTAGGGAAAACAAAGAGGTGGAAAGTTGTCTGGGGATACCCACAACTTGGATGTTTTTCTGTATACAGATGAAATGAGAGGGGTCAGTAGAAATTGCAGAATATGTGCATGGTTCCAGTTCTGTAAGAAAGGATAGGAAAAGGCTAAGGCAGGAAAAAGTTTTTCCATGAAGCTACTCTATTAGGTCAGTTTTGCTCATTAATAGTGGCACCACTTGCCAGTTGTTTCCTGCCTGCTTTCGGCAGAGCAGTCCCCAGTGGGGGTGGGAAAGCTCCAGAGCGAGGCAGCACCCCTTATATCTCCCTCAGTGTCTGGCAGCGTTCCTTTCCCCAATGTCCAGCCTTCTTGCGATGGTAACATACTGACTTTTCATTGTCAAGTCTCATCTTCTTTGTTGGTAGGCCCAGAAACGTGTCTGCTCCCTGTGTGAGTAACTCTCCCTAGGCAGGTAGCACTGCGTTCTCAAGTTTCTTTTTGTCTTCACCTTTCTCCACTCCCCCCTCCCCGCCCCCGCAACTAGATAACTGTTGCCAGTACCTGAGTCACTGTCTATCCCCTGATGTACAGACACTTTTTCTCTTATTTGTGCTTGAATTCCAGCAACAAAGCTACCACAGATGTGGAGAGGATTCGTGTCTATTCTGATTCACCTCTGAATCCATCCCCTTTAATTTAGAAAATGCCTCAGTGAACCACCGATGGGATCACTGGGACTCAGGTAGCAGCAGCTCTGCAGCTTCTCCCACACCCCGTTTTGCAGAAAGACTTAAAAGTCTGCCATCAGCAGTGGGTGTCCAAGGCTTGCAAAGCCTCCTGAGTTGCTGGAGAAGGGACCTGCAGCCACAGCACTCTATTCGCCAGCCTGCTCCATCAGTCACGTGTCCATCCTCACAACACATGGCTGTAAACGGAAACCACGCCACAGAAAACCTTATTGCACATCATTGCAGATCTTTCCAGGGCACTGGAAGAAAACTCTTAAGGAGATATCAGCTAGAGAAAAGGTTTGTGGTGTCCTCCCCACATCTGATCCACCCAGCAGTACTAAATTCTAAAACGCATTGGTGTCCCTGGAGCTCCAAAGGGAGAAGGCTGATTCTCTCCACATTTGATGAAAACCAAGTTGGCGCGTATGGTCCTGTAGTTTCAGGCTCATGCTGCTGTTCTGCAGCCTGACTCCTTTTGTTTCCCCTTCCTTCCAAGCCATTTGCCAACCTGATGCCTTAATTCTAGGACAGTTTCTTATCCACATTCTCAGACTCCTTGTTACTTTCTCTTGATCATTTCTGCCTCCCTAGCCATGTTTTGCATGTTGAATGTAGGGGGAAGTCTTGGAGGTGGAATCCATACCAGAACATTCAAGTAAGTTATGCCCAAATCCTAAAGCCCTGGGGAACCATCTGTCCAAGAAGCCATCATCTCCTCCTCCCAGGTCCCAGATGAGCAAGGAAGACTGAGGGAGGGTGGAAGGGAGCAGCTGCAGAGAAGGGTGGAGAACCTGGAGAAAGAGAAAGGTGCTTTCCATTTCTTAATCTCTTCTTGCCATTTTTAAATTCATTCTTACTGGCTGTCCAGTTCATTCTTTCATTTATTTCCTGAGATCCAGAGACGCTAATAATCCTTTTATCTTAAGTAGGGTTTTTCTAAAATTTGGTGTAAATATACCAATTTGTCTGCTTCAAATGAGCCTTCCTCTGGCCACTGCAAAGCAAGATTTTATAAACATGCCTGTTCCAAACATGACAGAGTAAAATAAGCCCTTTAAGAAGGAGACATACTGGCAGGCTCCTTACATTTTTCTGTATTAAAGACCAAGTTTAATCACATACAACCTTCAAGCTGTATTACCCATTTTGCTCAACAGGAATTTAGAATTAGCAATGACTTTGGTATTTTCCCTGGGAAACCAATCCCACTGAGCAAAAGTAGTTGAAAGGATACTTTGTAGCAAACATCCAGGATCTCTTTCCTAATCAAAAGTGGCCACAAATCTTCTGAGTCACCAAAGGACTTGCTTGCGTATACCATCCTCTTCCCAAATTGTTGAAATAACAAATAGAGGCCCATAGGATCATGCCAATTCATAAATATAGAATTAGCTATTTTTACTACTAAGCAAAAAACCCCAAATGCATACACATATAGCCTGTAAGGACTACAGAACCGTGATGAATTTTCTTCTCTATGTGGCACTAGAACTACAGTTTGTAAACATCATCGTACTTTTTTAGTAAACACTCAACAGACAGTTAATTTGCACTGGTAGCTAGACTGTGTTCACTCTGACATCCTGTTTTTCATAATTTTTTTTATCAAGATCACTGTTTTTATAATTCTTTATCAGAGCCTCCTTCAGTTGCTCCTTATATTATAACCAGCACATTCTTCAACACGCCTCATGAGGTTAGGTCCAGTTCAGTCTCCCCCAGCCTCTCCCAGTTTTAGGGAAGAGGGGAAGTCCCATCTGCAGTTTGGAGTCACCCAGTAGCTGCTCATTTTCCTGTTACTAGGAATGGTTCCGGGCCTTGGCAGCTGGCAGGGACTTCCAAGACAACAGCAGCCATTCCAGGGGTTTCCTAGTTAGCATTCATTTCTTTGGCCTGTTCAGGAAAGGGCTGGCTGGGGAAGTATTGGACACCCAGGGACCAACCCTGCACATCCCCAGGTGCCTGTCCGTTTCCCCACCCCAACCATAAAAGAGAAAGAAGACATTAGCCTGCCCCCATGTGAGATCTCAGGCTGGCCAACTGCTGAGAGCTTTCAATCTGATTTCAAGGTACCACTGGATGGTACAATTACGATGTTTGAGAGAAAACACAGCTTTCAACTTGATAGTAAAGTATTCCCAAATTGCCCTCCTATATAATCATACCAATTTCTACTCCCACCTGTGATGTGTGAGTTACCTCTGTCACACATCCGTGGCAACATCTGGTGTTTGCAGACTTTGTTTCTTCCCATACGATGGGTGTGAAGTGGTGTCTCACTTTGGCTTTAATTTGCATTTCTTCACCGTTGAACTTTTTTCTTTGTTTGTTGGTTATTTGGGTTTCCTTTCTTGTGAATTCAGTTTATATCTATTGCCTTAAAAAAATAATAGGGGAGGATTACCCTTCTCAATGTACAGGAGTACTTTATGTATTCTGAGTACTAGTCTTTTTATCAGTCCTATGCAAATACCTTCTCCCAGGCTATGGCATTTTTATTTTGTTTATGGAATCTTTTTCACAAAGAAGTTTTATGTGCTCAAATGTATCATTCTTTTCCTTGGTAGTAAAAAGAATTTCTCTATCTTGATATGAACGTCTCCTGTAATTTCTTCTAAAAGTTTTACACTATTTTCATATTTAAATCTTTGATCTATATACAATTTATTTTTATGTGTGGTATGAGGTAAAAGTACAATTTTATTTTTTCCACATAAATAATTGATTGCCCTAGTACCATTTGTTAAATGATCCATATTTTTCTTCATCTATCTGTAATGTCACTTTTATCATTTATACACATGTGTAACTGAAACTCCAATACTTTGGCCACCTGATGCGAAGAGTTGACTCATTGGAAAAGACCCTGATGCTGGGAGGGATTGGGGGCAGGAGGAGAAGGGGACGACCAAGGATGAGATGGCTGGATGGCATCACGGACTGGATGGACGTGAGTCTGAGTGAACTCCGGGAGTTGGTGATGGACAGGGAGGCCTGGCGTGCTGCGATTCATGGGGTCACAAAGAGTCAGACATGACTGAGTGACTGAACTGAGCTGAACTGATATATGTGTGCGAGAGAAAGATCGATCTTAGGTTCACTTTTCTGTTGTTTATTTTCTGTTTTTTAATCATTGCTAATATAACACTGATTGGATTTCTGTAGTTTTATGCAAAAATACTGATAGCTAGTGGGAAAGTTCCTCCTCTTTTGTTCTTCAGGATTACTTAACTATCCTTGGCCTCTTGTTTTCTCCAACGAACATCAGGATCAACTTCTCAAGTTTCACAAAAAAACTCTTTGATATTGGGATTTCAGTGTACTAACATTAATTTGAGAATTACATCTTCATACATTGAGTCTTACCATCCATGAAAATGGGATATTATTCCTTTCCTTTAGGTCTTCTATTATGCTCTTTAATACAGGTTTTCAATTTTCATTTTCTCTATAAAGCTCTTATAATATCTTCTTTAGATTTGTTTGTTTTTTGTTACTGTTACAAATAGTCATTTTTAAAATTAAAATTTTTAATTGGTTTATGGTATACAGCAATATTAATCTTTAATAACATTGTCAAAGAACATTGTATGATGGATACATAATGTCTGTTGAAATCTATTCTGTGGTCTAGTGCACAGCCAATTGTATAACTCTTCGTGTGTTCTTGAAAAGATTTTCTCTTTAACTCTGTGTAAGGTTTTGCATTTGTCTAGCAGGTCAAGCTTGTAATTAGTTATTCACTTGTCTGGATTCTTACTAAATGTATTCTGCTTTACCTGTCTTGTAGTATGACTGTGAATTTGTTTATTTCTTCACGTCATCCATGATCTTTTTCATTACTCTTATGGAGACTGAGTTCACAATTATTATAGCTTCCTTGTGAATTGCTCCCTTTTTACTCTTATGTAGTAACTTTTTTATTCCTAGTAATGTTTTGCCTTAAAGTATATATTTTTCCGATACTAATAGAGTTTTGCCAGTTTCCTGTTGGTTTATGGTGTGAATAGCATAGCAGTTAAGGATGTGTTTAGCTGCAACTAGTTTCTTAAACAAATGTTAAGGAGCTGTTTGTTCTCAAATGACAAAATCAGGGAGAGACGTGGGCCCAGCAACAGTTGGTCTGTCCTATTGCCATTCATAGTGTGGCAATGGAACTCATCCTTTTGCTGGGTTCCCCCTGCGAGGGTTTGCAGGACTGTGGGTGCAGGGGAGGGAGCGGATAATGGGAACAATCTTTGTGGTAAGTGTTGCATACGGTATAATGCCTGGGTTAGAATCTATAAAATCTATGTCCTGTGTTTGTAAGGACTTTGCTATTTATACACATTTTATGAAAGTTCTTTACTTACAAGACGGAATCTTCTACGGTGCAACTGACGGTTGCTTTTATCACCTGACGCAAAATGCTCATGGTCCTCTCTTTAGAGCCAGAGGCAGTGAAACGCTCAAGTCTCAGCACACCAAATGTCACAGTGACTAGCAAAGCACAGTACACTCACATCTCAAAGCATTAATGCAAAGTGTATTTATCCTTGGCTCTCAACAAGTTGAGCTTGTATTGAGCGATAATTAGTATGTATATCCTCATAAGAAAATGCCATCATTTTTTATAGTTTTCAGAAGACTGCTTACATTTCAGTATTTTCTAGGAAATTTAACATCACTCTGTACCATTTGCTGGGGCGTCGTCAAAGCCATCAGGTATCCCTTCTTTCCTAGCAAATGTACTTCAGACTCCTCCTTCCTTTATCTCTTCCTCTGAAACTTTCAGTGCATCTGATTTCACCTCTAATCTTGTCCCAAACCATTAGGACAGGTCTATGGAACACAAAGAGTTCGTGTGGTTTGCATTATAGCCTCCAGCACCTACAAAGCAAGTTAGTCTATTTCTGTTTTATCCTTCAAATATGGTTAACCATATTTAGACAGTTTTAGTCTTCCCAGAGAACCACCAGAACAATATATTTATATACCTAATGTTTGATTTGTGTTAAAGGTTAACAGAGCATTTACTTACCTTATTCCATTCAGCCCTTCTTAGCCCAAGAATTAAAGAATTTCTGCCCCATAGACAAGAATGGAGCCTTCAGGGCTGAAACTATAATAAAAATATAATTATTTCAGTGAAAGCAGGAGACTGTTTCTTTTAAAACATTAGAATAGTCTTCCTTTGAATTATTAGGTTAAAGTGCACAAGCAGAGCCCAGTGCTAAGATAAATATTTATTGAATGACCACACTGTTAGTTGGGCATTTTCTTTTAGATACTAAAACTGCAAATCCAATTTTGAATGCCCTTTTGTCATTAATCCTTGTCCAACACAATATTGTTAAAAAGAAACCAGGTGTCTTTTCACTGAATGACATAAAAAGTGTTTCTTGTATAGATTAAGCATTGAATTTTTCATTTGAGTGCATGTGTGAATGTGTTTTACATTAGTCACCTAATAAATTTTGTGCATTGCTTAATCATTGGATTGAAATATATGCATAGGGTCTCTTGAGAAGGAAGTTTTTAGAAACTTGTATTAAGTATTCTGTTTCCACTGTTTTTACAGATTTTTTTTTTTCTATGTGATTTCTTTTTTACATTGACTGAAATTATTCTCACTCTGCTCAGGCCCAACTTTCCCTCTCCTATCAAAAAGAGCCTTCTCTATCTAACTAGTTTACCTTTACAACTTCTCATTTGAAAACTCACTTTTCTTTATTCTCCACACAATAATCCTAATTTTCTTTTTGTTCCTTACAATTTTCCATTCCTTAGTTATTTCATTGTTTCTCTGAGCCATAAAACTCCATCTTAAACTTGAATTTCTTTTAACTGTTTTAATTACGTTATCATGTCTGCAAATTTGAATTAATGAAGTCAAATTTAGGTTTCATTGTGTTTTAAGTGTTCTAAAATAATATTTCAGCCATGGAAACAAAGAAGTCTTTTCCTGCCGAGGAATAAAATTAGCAGTGGATTGGTTTTTGGAAAGAGGCCACAAGGATGTCACCGTCTTTGTTCCTGCTTGGAGGAAAGAGCAGTCCCGGCCTGATGCGCTTATTACAGGTGAGCCCGTGAACTTCCACGCATACCTGAGCCAGCGTCTCAGTGAATAATCCATGCATCTCCATGCGTTTACTCAGTCCCTTGGTGGGACATTATTTTCTAGTTTAAAAACTATCTGGTTATGTTAACTAAACAGTAATTCTTGCTAGTTAAGCCATTTTTTTGTTTTTTTTTTTTACTTTGCAACTTTTCACTTCAAATTTTGTACAATTCTGACCTTTGGAGACATGTTGGTGTCAGGAGGCCTAGGTTCAAATTCACGGCACTCTGAGCAGCACCCTGACCCTGCTGGGTCCCAGTTTTCTCGTCTGCTGCATGAAACTAGGCAGGAATCAAAGGACCCTGATGCGGGCAAGACTGAAGGCAGGAAGAGACGGGGACAAGAGAGGGTGAGATGCTTGCATGGCATCACCGACTCAATGGACATGAGTTTGAACTCCAGGAGATAGTGAAGGATAGGGAAGTCCGGCATGCTGCAATCCACGGGGTCACAAAGAGTCAGACACAACTTAGCGACTGAGTAACAACCGTGACTACAGATCAAAAAAACCCCTCGGTCATGCTGTCTGGTGTCAAGTAGAGGAAATGCTTCAATCTCAATAAAATATCCACGTTTTGCATTATCTTGTAATGTTTAAATGTATGAGTTTCAGGCAGAGGTGTCCCCTGTAACTGTTTATTATTGCTGCTCAACATTTTGCTCAGGTCAGTGGTTCATCAACCCTTCCTGCCCCTTTCTGCACCTAACATTAACAAAACTGGGGAACCCGTGTGAAGGAAGCTACACTGTTCAAATAAGAAACCAATGGAGTGACCACCCACCACGTACTCCAAGGGAAGTTTAAGACTTTATTTTTCTCTATGATTATTAAATTAGAATAAGAACCTGTAGACAAGTTATGATGGAGCCCAGAGTCACGGACTCGGACCCTAGCCTATATAAACTGTAAAGTGGGAAGGGTGGGCATAATTCAGTCAGCAGTACCAAGACACTGGATAACTCTTTGGAAAAAATATGCATATTTAGATCCTTATCTTACACCATATAACAATAAATTGCAGATGGTTGAAGAATTAATTGTCAAAAATCTCCATCAGAGATTATAAATAGTCTTTGAATGGCTGGGTAAGACCTTCCTAAATTTAAAAGTTTTAGAAGAATTATGATGGGAAAGATAGATTTAATTGGATCAAACTTCTGTATTTCAGGAAATTTTCTTGAAAATAAGCAAGCAAAATACAATAAATAAACAAAGAATCCACATCCATAACATAAAAAGAACTCTTACACATTGATAAAAACAGTACACACTGATAAAAACAGTGTATTTGGAAGAATGCAAATGCCAAATAAGAGAGGGGGAAATGTTCACCTCATTAGTAAATAAATGCAAATTTAAATGACTTTTTTTTAAACCCATCAAATTAGCAGAGATTAAAAACTTGATAATACGCAGTGCCTGGAGGGAGTTACTTGTACACTGCTATGGAAACATAGATGTTACAACATTTCTGGAAAAGTTTGGTCTTAAAACATTAATACTTGAATCTACTAGTCCCCCTTCTAGGAATAATGCCCCAGAAAATAAACAAAGGTACAGGGGGAAATTTTTGACCACAAAGACATCCAGTGCAATATTACATATAGTAGAAAAAAATGGAAATAAACCATACATTAATTAGAAAAATGGCTTAGTAAATAAATATATATCTATATGATAGAATATGTAGTATCAGAATATTTAGGCAGAATTTTTAATGATCTCAGGGAATGCTCTTTTACTTTAAGGCAGGTTTTGTTATTTTGTGGGTGTGTACACATATATGTCCATACATAATACACACATATAGAAGGAAAAAATACATAGAAAATGATTAGAAGGAAATATACCAAAATATTAACAGTAATTGCCTCTGGGTCATGTCTTATGAAGTCTTATTTTATCCCTGCTTCTTAGTACTTTTTCTTTCCCAATTTTTGATAGGAAACTATAATGCATTAATAATCAGGGGGAAGATAAACTGAAAAAGAAAAAGCAATATTTAAACGTGTAAATGAAAGCTTCTTGAGTGTGAAAGGAATATGAGATCCAAAAGAAGGGAAAATGGTAATGCTCAGTGTGAGATGTGGCTGAGTTTAATCTTTAAGATACTGGCACATCAGTTGTCTGGAATTCATCAGTATGCAGTTTACTTTGTGAAATGTGTACCACCATTGTCAGGCTCTTAGGTGTTTTCTCCTCCAGGTAATAATTCTCTTGACTAAAACCGTCAACAAGGTAATAACTGGTAAGTTGAATAGTCCAGTCTTTTTTTCCACTATACCAAAATAAGAAACTTGATAAGAAATATTTATGCCAGGTTGGATGACTCACAAGCTAGAATAAAGATTTCAGGGAAAATATCAACAACTTCAGATATGCACATGATACCACTCTAATGGCAGAAAGCAAAGAAGAACTGAAGAGCCTCTTGATGAAGGTGAAAGAGGAGAGTGAAAAAGCTGGCTTAAAACTCAGCATTCAAAAAACGAAGATCATGGCATCCAGTCCTATCACTTCATGGCAAAAAGATGGGGGAAAAGTGGAAACAGTGACAGACTTTATTTTCTTGGGCTTCAGAATCACTGCAGATGGTAATGGCAGCCATGACATTAAAAGATGCTTGCTCCTTGGAAGAAAAGCTATGACAAACCTGGACAGTGTATCAAAAAGCAACAGATATCACTTTGCCAACAAAGGTCCATACAGTCAAAGCTATAGTTTTTCCAGTAGTCATGTACAGATGTGAGAGTTAGACCATAAGGAAGGCTGAGCACTGAAGAATTGATGCTTTTGAATTGTGGTGCTAGAGAAGATGACTGAGAGTCCCTTAGACAGCAAGGAGATCAAATTAGTCTATCCTAAAGGAAATCAACCCTGAATATGCATTGGAATGACTGATGCTGCAGCTCCAATACTTTGGCCCCCTGTTGCAAAGAGCCAACTCATTGGAAAAGACCCTGATGGTGGGAAAGACTGAGGGCAGGGGGAGAAGGTGGGGGGTCAGAGGATGAGATAGTTGAATGGCATCACTGACTCAATGGACATGATTTTGAGCAAATTCTGGGAGAAAGTGAAGGAGAGGGAAGCCTGGCATGCTGCAGTCCATGTGGTCACAAAGAATTGGATAGGACTTACTGGCTGAAACAACAGCAAGAAATATTGTAAAGTTTTCAGATACGGATTCAAGCTTGCTCTTTAGCTGGGCTTCCACTGATTGAACAAATATTAAACAAATGAGCACAAGACTGTTATCAAGTACTGTGCTAGGAACTAGAGATTCAATTAACTTACCAGCTAGACTGAATTCATATTTATTTAAGTTAGGACTATTTATCCTAATTAATTATCACTAATTATCTTCTTAATTAGTGCCTTTTAACCTTCTTAGCTGGTAAAGAAATTCAAATTAAGCAGGATGGTGATGACTTTTAGGCTACCGTCTTACTCCTCCAGTCACTTCCAGGATCCAGGCATATCGTACATGAGTAAACACTTGCACAGATAAAGGGCCATGGATTATGCATAAACTGGACAGTGAATAAACTGGAAGACCTCAGAATACACATCTTTAACTAGCTTCCATATTCCTTTCACAGTCATTTATTGAGTATTCTTATCTGAGTCCTGATGATGGGTACACTGATAAATGAGATGTCAAGGAGCATCTCAGAATGTTTGTAGAGGGCACACACAACAACTATAATATGGCAAATCCTGTGGCTGAGACTGGGCTTTTTATTTTGTTTTGGTTTTCTATGATTTTCAAAAGAGATCAAAAATTACATGCATCTATTAAGGACTAGATCTGATAGACAAGAGTGCCTGGTGAACTATGGATGGAGATTCATGACATTGTATAGGAGACAGGGAGCAAGACCATCCCCAAGAAAAAGAAATGCAGAAAAACAAAATGGCTGTCTGAGGAGGCCTTACAAATAGCTGTGAAAAGAAGAGAAGCACAAAGCAAAGGAGAAAAGGAAAAATACACCCACCTGAATGCAGAGTTCCAAAGAATAGCAAAGAGAGATAAGAAAGCCTTCCTCAGTGATCAGTGCTAAGAAATAGAGGAAAAGAATAGAATGGAAAGACTAGAGATCTCTCAAGAAAATTAGAGATACGAAGGGAACATTTCATGCAAAGATGGGTTCAATAAAGGGCAAAAATGGTAGGGACCTAACAGAAGCAGAAGATATTAAGAAGAGGTGGCAGGAATACACACAAGAACTGTACAAAAAAAGATCTTCATGACCCAGATCATCATGATGGTATGATCACTCACCTAGAGCCAGACATCCTGGAATGTGAAGTCAGGTGGGCCTTGGGAAGCATAACTATGAACAAAGCTAGTGGAGGTGATGGAATTCCAGTTGAGCTATTTCAAATCCTAAAAGATCTGTGAAGGTGCTGCACTCAATATGCCAGCAAATTTGGAAAACTCAGCAGTGGCCACAGGACTGGAAAAGGTCAATTTTCATTCCAGTCCCAAAGAAAGGCAATGCCAAAGAATGCTCAAACTACTGCACAATTGCAGTCATCTCACACGCTAGTAATGCTTAAAATTCTCCAGCCAGGCTTCAATAATACGTGAACCATGAACTTCTAGATGTTCAAGCTGAATATTTAGAAAGCAGAAGAACCAGAGATCAAATTGCCAATATCCTCTGGATCATCAAAAAAGCAAGAGAGTTCCAGAAAAACATCTATTTCTGCTTTATTGACTATGCCAAAGCCTTTGACTGTGTGGATCATAATAAACTGTGGAAAATTCTGAAAGAGATGGGAATACCAGACCACTGACTTGCCTCTTGAGAAACCTATATGCAGTTCAGGAAGCAACACTTAGAACTGGACATGGAATAACAGACTGATTCCAAATAGGAACAGGATTACGTTAAGGCTATATATTGTCACCCTGCTTATTTAACTTCTATGCAGAGTACATCATGAGAAACGCTGGGCTGGAAGAAGCACAAGCTGGAATCAAGATTGCCAGGAGAAACATCAATAACTTCAGATAGTCAGATGACATCACCCTTATGGCAGAGAATGAAGAACAACTAAAGACCCTCTTGATGAAAGTGAAAGAGGAGAGTGAAAAACCTGGCTTAAAGCTCAACATTCAGAAAACTAAGATCATGGCATCCGGTCCCATCACTTCAGGCAAATAGATGTGGAAACAGTGCCCAAAATCACTGCAGATGGTGGTTGCAGCCATGAAATTAAAAGACGCTTAGTCCTTGGAAGGAAAGTTATGACCAACCTAGACAGCATATTCAAAAGCAGAGACATTACTTTACCAACAAAGGTCCATCTAATCAAAGCTATGGTTTTTCCAGTGGTCATGTATGGATGTGAGAGTTGGACTATAAAGAAAGCTGAGTGCTGAAGAATTGATGCTTTTGAACTGTGGTGTTGAGAAGACTCTTAAGAGTCCCTTGGGCTGTAGGGAGATCCAACCAGTCCATTCTAAAGGAGATCAGTTCCGGTGTTCTTTGGAAGGAATGATGCTAAAGCTGAAACTCCAGTACTTTGGCCACCTCATGCAAAGAGTTGACTCGTTGGAAAAGACCCTGATGCTGGGAGGGATTGGGAGCAGGAGAAGGAGGGGAAGACAGAGGATGAGATGGCTGGATGGCATCACTGACATGATGGACATGAGTCTGAGTGAACTCCGGGAGTTGGTGATAGACAGGGAGGCCTGGCATGCTGCAATTCATGGGGTCACAGAGTCCGGCATGACTGAGCAACTGAACTGAACTGATTAGTTGAAGGACATAGTGTTTAGTGAGAGCTTGCTAAACACTGTGCTAGGTGCTTTCACACCTGATAACTCATTGATTCCTCACAGCCTATAAACAGCATTTGAGTATGTAAAGAAGCAGGCTCAGTAAGACTACAGTAGCTAGAGAGAGTGGCAGAACCTGAGATTTATCATGAGTTCCAAACCCTGAACACTCCTACTTCTCTGCTACTTTTCTAAACCAGAGTCCTGGTCCTGAACTCATTTTGTCTGGGACATCATGAAATCTACATGCCAAGTTGACCCATGTCACCTCTCCGTCCCCTATACTCTGCTCATACTTCCGTTGTGGCAATTACCAACCCGGCTTTCCCAGTCTACATGCTTGCGTAACCCAATAACAGACGCCTCCTTGAGGAGAGAATGTTCTTCATTTTGGACGTCATTGACACAGCACAGCACATACCATAGAGTAGGCATATGGTGATTATCCACTGAGAAGAGAAATTTTTCAGAAATCAGTAACTCCAGTTAGTAAGCACTGAGGAGAAGTGAGCCTTTTAAAAAAAATATTATGATGTCTGTCAGCTCATACCCAGCACTTTGTGCTAGAACTTACAATGGTGGGAAGTCCGGGATTGAAAGAGCTAAAGTAGAAAGAAGGCATGGTGAGGAGACAATTTTATCATTAATCAAATACGAGCTCTGCTACCTTTAAAAAAAAACAAAAAAACCCAAAACACTAACAAGTCAGTAGAGTTAGAAAGTGCTGAAAGAGTGCGCCAACCAAAGAGAAAATGAGCATTCCCATACCTGTCCATTTTTAATCAATGGCTGTTTTCCCCACGTAATCACTTCTGATTTCTTCCTCAGTCCAGCCCCACAAGACGGCCAGTCTTTGTTAGTACCTGTCTCAACAGGAAAGACACAGCACAGAACGGCCTCGTCCGGGACAGCACTTGTGACTTCACTGCCTCCTTGCTCTTTGAAACTTTTGCATCTGAAGACCCTTCCCTTTGCTACCTCGACATCTTTACTTCTCAAACTCCACCACCATCATCACATCCACTAGTTAGAAAAACAGCACCACAAAATAAACATGGGGGAAAGAATCTGTTGCTCAGACATAAACCCAGCACAACTGCTTTGTTAGGACAGTGTCGTGCTAGGGATGGGTGAGAAGCTAGTTCACCGTTTAGAGCTGGTGGCTCCAGCTATCAAAGAAAAGCTTTATGTGATGAAAATCAGTCATGTTTCAGTTTTATGCTTTTTTTTTTTAAGTTTTAAACTTTTCATGTTTTTCAGGTTCGCTTTTTAAAAATCTTTTTAATTGAAAATCCTGAAGGAAAACTGTTACTGGGAGCTACAAATTTGCTCCATCTACAAACTATAAATCATAATCCCTAATTAAATGGTGCATGCATCCCTTTCATGTTTAAAAAACTTGACTTTGTATGAAAGTTGTGCGATGTGTTTTGTATGTATTTATTACTAAAAATCCTACCCTGATTATTCTTGCAGATCAAGAAATCCTACGTAAATTAGAGAAGGAAAAAATCCTGGTGTTCACACCTTCGCGGCGAGTGCAGGGGAGGCGAGTGGTGTGCTATGATGACAGGTTCATCGTGAAACTGGCCTTTGAGTCTGATGGTATAATTGTGTCCAATGATAACTACAGGGATTTGGCAAATGAGAAACCAGAATGGAAAAAATTCATAGTGAGCGATTATTAATGTACTCATTTGTCAATGACAAGTAAGTAAAACCGCTTACAGTAACACTGCTTCCCTGCAAATCTAAGTATGCCTGGCAGCAGGCTACAGGCTTGTCTTTTTGCCACTGACCAGACCTAAGACAGTTTCTTCCAACCATTGATGTCCCCACTCATCCTCAGTGGGAGTCAGAAAATGGCAGAGTCCTGCCTCAGGGGCCCTGTGTGAGATCCACGCTGCCCTGAGTGACTGACAGGCGGAGGTTGGCCACCTGCAGAGGATGCAAATGCAAACACACTGACCACCAGAACACTGCCTTTCAAAATCTACTTTAGAGCATTGAGAGCTTATTTAAATATAGGATTTTTTAGAACTATTGTAGCAATGTAAGACTATTCATGATTAAATTGATAATGGACACGTGACATGCACAGATGTCAGATTAACTGTTTACCCATATGTGGGAAAAGCTCACCTGTTGATAATCAAAAATGAAAATTAAATCTACAAAGAGTATATTTTTCACCCATTTAATTCACAAAATTAAAAAATATACTTTTGTATATGCCTTATGCTATTATCACTGGAGAAGGAAATGGCAACCCACTCCAGTATTCTTGCCCATGGACGGAGGAGCCTGGTAGGCTACAGTCCATAGGGTCACAAAGAGTCGGACATGACTGAACGACTTCACTTCACTATGCTATGCTATTAAAGGCATAATGAAACTGATAGATTTGAGTATGGTTTATCAGAAGTCTTAAAAAATACCCTCTCAAAGCAATGGTCTCATTTCTTGGAATATATAATGAGGGAAAAAGGAAGATCAAAAATGTTCACTTCTGTATATTTATAATTGCAAAAATTCAAAGACAACTAAAGGTACAATACAGAAATCAGTTACATTGCAGTACATCTCCTAGTGGAATATTATTCAGCTATTCAGAAACATGGGAAAATATTTGTTAAAAAGCAAACTATAAAATTGCATTTGTGCTTGTAAAGTGCTGTGTACATAGAGAAAAATAATAAAATGCAACACATAATGGAAAAGAATTAAGATTGTAGGATTGCATGAGTTTGTCTTCCATTTTTAATCTTTTAATATTACCATATTGTGTGTATAATAATAGTAAACATCATAGTTGCTCAATGGTATTACTCAAGCATGTTAACACTCCCTTAGGAGTTGACACATTATTCACATTTTACAAGTAAATGTGGTTTATTTCATGTTCAGTAATAGAACTTTTATTTCAGTTTATTTCATAACTAGTAATAGAACTCCTCAGTCATAACCTCTTGACAGTATTTATGCCATGAATTCTTGCTTCCATTGGACAGTCAATCTAAAATAATAAGTTTATTTCCTTAAGATCTTTTCTATCTCAGCTAAGAAGTAACCTTGTTATAGTGGGAAGAGAATGAATGTGGAGTTGGAAAAATTGAATCTTGGTTATAACATGTGAACTGAGATAAAAATACTTAGTTCATCTAAGCCTAAGTTAGAAAAGTGTACTCACCTGTGAAATGGAGCTAATTCTTCAAGGGATTATTGCTGGGATGAGCTGCAGCAATGTGCGCAGGGCATCTGACGCATGCTAGGGGCCTGGGGCATTTCAGTCTGCCCTGTCCTCTCTCACCTCTCCCTTCTTTCCTTCAGCTGCTTCTCCTGGCTCCCACCTGCCTCATGTTGCTTTGCAGGACTAATGTTCTTAAAGCCTGTCCTAAAATGCCATTGTGATCGTTTTCTTAAGTCCTTACAAAATCCCATGAGAAAAGGAAGACTTAATTAGAACATGCTAGGCCCAAAACTTGTCTGAATTAAAACAAATGCAAGTTCAGCTTGAAACATTTTAATTTTGTTTTCATTAAGAAAACTTTTTGTACTGATTTTTTTTTTAATCCTATAAATGTTGAATCAAAATACGTGGATTAAAATCTCAAATACCTTAGGGTGAATATTCTTTACACTGTGTCTTTAGAACTAAATTGTCAACCTTCTACTTTAGATATAATTTTGTATTATGTCCATGACAGGTTCATGCCTCAGATGACCCTCTTGGCAGACATGGCCCAAGCCTGGATAATTTTCTAAGGAAGAAACCTATAGTTCCTGAACACAAAAAGCAGCCTTGTCCATATGGTAACTTTCTTTATAGTATCTAATAAATGCCTTTAAGTAGCTCAAATGGTAAAGAATCTGCCTGCAATGCAGGAGACCCGGGTTCAATCCTTGGGTCAGGAAGATCTCCCAGAGAAGGGAATGGCCACCCACTCCAGTATTCTTGCCTGGAGAATGCCATGGACAAAGGAGCCTAGTGGGCTACCGTCTATGGGGTCACAAAGAGTCGGACACACTGAGTGACTACACTTTCAGTTTTTTTCACTTTAGAGCACCATATTAAATGTTTGTTATTAAAAATAAACATTTAAAATTTTGGATGGCATATAGTATGCGGTTCTTTTGAATATAATTAAATTAAAAAATAATAATTCTTTTTACCTAGTTGGGTTCAGTGTATATGCATTTCCCCTGAATTAAAGCACAGTTCTAAAAACTCAGATTAATTCTACATGAAGTTAGTTTTCAGATAGATAAAAACTTGGAGTTCTTCCGTCTAGCTGCACATTAGATTAGAGTGGCTTTATCACATCGCAGCAGCACATTTTGCTCTGCAAAACAGAATGTCCTACCTGACTGCAGAGTTGTACTGGAAGAGGAGAGGCAGGTAGGAGTTGAGGACATGGAAGGAATTTTTACTCAGTGAGCTGACTTTCTTATTGCTCTTGATGGCACTGACGTGGGAAGACTAAAAGGTGGCATTTCTCAGAAGCAGGGAGCAGAGTGGCCCTGAGCACAGCTCCCATTTCTGCACTTGCTTCTTTCTTAAAAGCGCCACACTGAGTGTTTAGGATCTGGCGGAATGCTCCTTTGCCTAATTGATTTTATTCTTCATAGGAAAGAAGTGTACCTACGGACACAAGTGCAAATATTATCATCCAGAAAGGGGCAGTCAGCCTCAGCGATCAGTGGCTGATGAGCTGCGTGCCATGTCCAGAAACACAGCAGCAAAACTGCCAATGAAGGAGGACTGGTGAAAAGCAACAGCGTCCCCTGCAGCACTAAGGCCGACAGCACCTCTGATGTCAAGCGAGGTGCTCCAAAGAGGCAATCAGACCCAAGCATAAGGACTCAAGTCTACCAGGACCTAGAGGAAAAGCTTCCCACCAAAAACAAACTGGAAACCAGGTCTGTACCTTCCTTAGTTAGTATACCGGCTACTTCTACCGCCAAACCCCAAAGCACTACGTCTTTAAGCAATGGCCTTCCATCTGGAGTTCACTTCCCACCTCAGGATCAAAGACCACAGGGGCAATATCCTCCGATGATGATGGCAACCAAAAATCATGGAACGCCAATGCCTTATGAACAGTATCCAAAATGTGACTCGCCCGTCGACATTGGATATTACTCCATGTTGAATGCATACTCAAATCTGAGCATCTCAGGCCCACGGAGCCCTGAAAGGCGTTTCTCCTTAGACACCGATTACAGGATCAGCTCTGTCGCCTCTGACTGCAGCAGCGAAGGGAGCCTGAGCTGCGGGAGCAGTGACTCGTATGTGGGGTACAACGACCGCCCCTACGTCAGCTCCCCCGACCCGCAGCTGGAAGAGAACCTCAAGTGTCCGCACATGCACCCTCACGGCCGCCTTAACTCCCAGCCCTTCCTGCAGAGTTTCCACGACCCCTTAACCAGAGTGCAGAGTTACAGTCACGAAGAACCAAAGTACCATCACAAGCCTCCGCTCCCGCACCTGGCGGTGCGCCTGCAGCACCCGGCCGTGGGCGCGCGGTCCAGCTGTCCCGGCGACTACCCGTCCCCGCCCGGCTCGGCGCACGCCAAGGCGCCGCACCTCGGGCGCTCCCTGGTGGCCACAAGGATAGACAGCATCTCCGACTCGCGGCTCTACGACGGCTCTCCGTCCAGGCCGCGGAAGCCCCACGCCCGCCAGGAAGGGCTGGGCGGCTGGGAGCGGCAGAGCTACGGGCTGGACGCGTACGGCTACAGGCAGACGTACTCCCTGCCCG
>SJXQ01012030.1:0-100472 GCA_006408695.1 Aepyceros melampus | reverse complement strand
CTCCCTGCCCGATAACCCCACGCAGCCGTGCTACGAGCAGTTCACCTTCCAGAGCCTCCCCGAGCAGCCCGAGCCCACCTGGCGCGTCCCGTACTGCGGCGCGCCGCCGCCGGACCCCCCCAGGTACCAGGACAGCCGAGAAAAGATTTTTGTCAACCTGTGCAACATCTTCCCGCCCGACCTGGTGAGACTTGTCATGAAGAGGAACCCTCACATGACAGACGCCCAGCAGCTGGCTGCAGCCATTCTAGTGGAGAAATCCCAGCTGGGCTATTGAAAGATGATGCATCTTTGTGGTGTTCAGTAGTTTTTTTTTGTTCAGCTTAAATGCTGAGGGAGGTTTGCTACAATAGCACATGTGATCTCCTTCTCAGCAAGGAGGTTATATAGTATCCATTTATGTGAAATACTGTATCATGGAATCTGTATGTATAGCCCCACATAGTGGAAGTATCACGGGATTGCTTTACATTCAAATTTTTTTTTTTTTTTAAACATTTCCTTTTTAAAGCTATATATCCTTGGCTGGAAAATTTTTCCAGTTTATTAGATGTATCTGTGATCTTTGATATTAATCTTTGGTGCATCAGGGGTTTATATGCAGCACTTTTTATCTTTGTTTCATGTTTTATTAACTTGGTGTTTGTCTATCAACTGCAAGCAATTAACAATACCTTCAGAATGTTGAACATTTGACTAGACCTAGCAAACTATTTTTTCAAGCCAAGCTTAATTGGAATCTTTTACAGCTTTTTAAGTTATTTTTATTTGGGGAAAGTGGGCTTCTTTGTGTTATAATCATTATTTATAGAAACAAAGATATACTACAGCACTGACTTTATATTTTAAACAAAATGCAAGTTACAAGTTTATGTTGAAATGGGTAAAGTATGTATTAGAATGATTTACAATATGGCACTTTTCATTGTTTTATTTTCGTTTGGATTTTTTGTGTTAAGTAGGTAGTTAATTTAATATGGTTGACTTAAAGGAAAGCAGATGCAATCAATGGAAAAAATCGTTTCCATTTTTTTATATAAAAAAGGCAAAAGCCGTTAACTGTTACAGTATAGAGCTTTGTTATCCAGCTATGATGTGCTTCTAGACAGTAGAAATGGAATTGAATTCCTAGACTTCCATTAACCTGTATTTTTTAATGTGTTTGTTTGTCTTTTTGTTTGGGGGCACACCAATACTGGATAAAATAACCCTTTTGCAGTACTTGCCTGTTTTTAATGAATCTAATTATTCTCAATGCAACTTTTATATTTAATATACTCTTTAGCTGTCCTGCTATTTATCAAGGCTGGCCTGAGGTGGTTTTATGTGTTGAGGATATGCAACATTTGTTGATACTGCACTATGGAAATGGTGATGGAGGAGTTGTAAATGGTAACTTAAAATTTTTGTAAGATACTGTATATTTTCCATTTTCCTGAAGGTAATTTTTTTGGGGGGCCTGTCATATTATTAAGGCCAGATTCTTGCCACAAATAGTGTAGTTTTAGATACAGACTGAAGTCTGTTCTTGTATTAGTAAGGGATATTTCTGGTTTCAAAGTCATGGGTTTTGCTGAGTATGGATTCCTTTCTGTTGTTGGTTAGAAGAGAGATGTTGCAATCCGTGGCAGGTAGTTGTGTGACTGACATGAGGACTTCACTGTTGCCTCCAGTTTTTGAATTTTGCTTAGTTTAACAGACTCATTCTGAGCTGTTTCTGGAGTCTGCCTAGATGCCATGGTTATCCTGATTATTCTACGTGCTACAGTTTGAAGTAAAGCCCTGAAAAACCAGAAAGTACCTTTTACTGTTGATACAAATTGTATCTTTTTAACTATAAGAACTATTTTGATTTGTAGATCTAGTTAAAACACAAATGTGTAACTCTGATTAGACTTTTGGGCAACATTTATCCCTTATTTAAATACAAATTTTTAAAGTAAAATCGAAGTCTAGAATAGGGTAGAAAATAAAAGTAACAATTTAGGTAAATAAAAGTGTCTGTCTTATAGTTTTATATATTAAAATATATTAAATGAATTTATTGGCATTTTCTTTCTCCTAAAACTTATCTAACGTGAACTTAAAATAAAGGTAAAATGCTGCCTGAAAATAACGTCCAAGCACCTTTGACTAGTACAACATTTTCACTACTCGTGTGACACTGTGTGTCGCATGAAGTAGGATTTGGGTTACAGTAAATGCTTCTAAAAGGCATTGTGCATATTGACATATCCAATAATCTGAACCGTGTTCAGCAAACCTAATTCAGGAAAGTGGGGTTCAAGTCGCTGCTGCCGCCTGCGAGGTGAGGTGCCCCTCGCTGCGCCTGCAGAGGATATGGGCGCTGCTGCACACACCTGCTGCAGCGTCCTCTGAGCGACCTGCTCACTTGTGAAATCGTTCTCCTGATTTTCTCGGTCACTCTCTGTAAACAAGTTTAATGTAGACGCTAACCCAGTGCCAAAAGTAGGGTTACAAACGTGGAGTACCTTTCATTTCAGTCTTCTTCTAAGCTTGCTTTTTTAAGTATGAAATCATTTTAAAATTGTACATGTAGGTTTTGCTTCCGTTTTCTTAAGTTTTTGCATTTGAATTGTTTGAAGATTTTGCCAAACTTTATTACTTTTCTTTAAATGAGCTCTTAGGTGAAATGTATAGCACACCCTTTAATTTGCCCTCCTAATGTCTGTAGCTAACCATCTGTCATTGCTTCCTGGATTTTAGACTATGGCAAAACAGTGGAGCTGGCCGCTGCCTGTCCTGACGTGAATAGCTCTGAGTAGCCACACTGAAATCCTTCAGTGTAATTGACTGCAAGTTAAGAAGTAGCAGTTTTCTTAGAGGCAATCTGTACTCCTCTCCCTTTTTTGGAAGCACTGATGTTGCTTTCGGAGCTTAAGAATGAGATACAGCAATTTGGCTGACTTTAGATACAGCAATTTCTTAATTATCTAAAGCAATAAGTAAAAGGATCCATCATTAAATTCAGAGCTCATCTCAGAACTTCATTTTAGCCAAAGCTTTCACTTTAATCATATCTTCAGACTCACTAACAAATAACCGGAGAGAGGTGTGTTAGCAAGTAGTGAAACTGTCAGTGGTGGTCAGCTGACAGAAGAAGAGGGATTCAGACTGGAATATTCTGCCCTGAGTAGTTGACAGTTGACTGGACTTTACACAGTAACTAGCCGGTTTGTTGTCTCTGTGTCTTAGTACAGAGGGAGTTGTACTCAACTGGCCAAATTCTGGCCCTTCGTATTTCCTCCTTTCTTGCATGCGATGTTAAGTTTTCAGTCTCCTGTATATGATCCCTGTATCCTGACAGTGTGTCATTGACCTAAACTGTTGCTTTCGGAGCTTAAGAATGAGATACAGAATTTCTTAATTATCTAAAGCAATAAGTAAAAGGATCCATCATTAAATTCAGAGCTCATCTCAGAACTTCATTTTAGCCAAAACTTTCACTTTAATCATATCTTCAGACTCACTAACAAATAACCGGAGAGAGGTGTGTTAGCAAGTAGTGAAACTGTCAGTGGTGGTCAGCTGACAGAAGAAGAGGGATTCAGACTGGAATATTCTGCCCTGAGTAGTTGACAGTTGACTGGACTTTACACAGTAACTAGCCGGTTTGTTGTCTCTGTGTCTTAGTACAGAGGGAGTTGTACTCAACTGGCCAAATTCTGGCCCTTCGTATTTCCTCCTTTCTTGCATGCGATGTTAAGTTTTCAGTCTCCTGTATATGATCCCTGTATCCTGACAGTGTGTCATTGACCTAAACATTTGAAAGAAATGCACACCAGTATAAAATATTTGATACTGGTAGAAACTTGAACTTTGTGTTTTTATGAAAATTCATTTATGAGAATATGTAATATAACTAAAAAGAGTGTTATATATATATACATACACGCATACACATTTGTTAAGTATTAAAAATGGAAGAATGTTACGCTTTTGATGGCTAACTTTTCCTCAATTGAACTGTTTCTTTGAGTTGTGGACGACCAAGTCTGGAGTCTGGATGACCAATGATAAGATTTAGAACCACTTGAATGGAAAGCAACTCTTTACTGGCTTTATTCCTGATATTTTTAAAGAATTATTTTAATAATTTTAATAGAATGTGTAACTTTAAAACACACAAAAAACTTAAAGTAGTATTGCTTATACAGATAATTATTTAACATGTCTTTTATGGATGTACCTATATGTATATAGACAGTAATATATTTATAAAACAAATATACTTTATGTTGTAGTTGTTGTAATAGATGGGAGGATGGATGGCTCTGGATATGTCTGTGTTTGTTTTGAAAACTTTCGAGCTGTTTTTCCCCGACTTAATGGCAATTACCCTAAGGGATATTTGCTTTTCATTACTCTTCTTGCTACTCGCATCCTTATTCAAGATAAATAGGAGGCACAGTTTCCTGGCCATTCTTTTAGATGTGGCTCATCCATTTTGTTATCATCCAGCTCCTGGAGAATTTCTGAGTGACCTAAAATCAAACAGATTATGGCTGGAGAGATCAGTTGTGTTCCAAATATGTTACACACAGAAATGCAGCTACTATGTTGAGTTTCCTTGTTATACACGGAGAAAGCAGAGTGTCAATAACAGTAGCGAGGTAAATGCATTACTTTGTATTGGTCGAGGAAACCCTGCAGGGCAAGGGTGGACAAGCTTTTTCTGTAAAGGATAGGATAGTAAATAATCCAGGCTTTGAGAACCATATGGTCTCTGTAAACCATTCCCCTCATTCCTTAAAGTGAAAGAAGCAGCCACAGAAAATACATACATGAATGGGTGTGGCTGTATGTCAGTAAAACTCTCACAGGAAGGGGCTGCAGGCCAGATTTGGCCCAGGGGCCATAGTTTGCTGATTCCTACCCTAGAGGGAGAAAAACAGGCATATTAAGCAGCAAATACTGATATACATTAAGAAATCATACTTATATTTCAGTTGGCATTCAAAGAAAATCCACTATTGATGACCTTAAGCTTTCTCAGATAGTCACATATTAAAAGCATCTTAATTCACTTATGTTTTCTGCCTGGTCACACCCATTATTTAGTAGAGATAATTTCTTGTGTTTAACCGTCCAAAAAAAGCATTCTGTAAAAAGGATGTTTTAATAAATATTGGAATTTTTTCATGAACTTTGTACTGATAAATGGGAATCCTTACCTACCTTTTGTTTTCTTAAGGGCCTCATGGACCAAAAATTCTGTTGTATTTTGAAAATTAGCATATAATTAGCCATAAAATATTTTAAAGACTGCATTTATCAGTTACATTTTTCTGCTGGTTTTTGATTTCTAAAAAATGACAGATTGGCCCTTCTTTAAAAATGGTTTTAAAGAAGATCAATATATTGTAAGTTTACATGCTGTAAACTTTATTCTGTAAAATTAAAATTGTGACTAGTATAATTGTGAGTGCACTTGTTGTATTGTGAATCTCTTTATAAGAAACAAAATGTATACCTGCTTTCTCTATCCAAACCTTTAGTGTAGATTTAAGACACCTTAGGACTGTCCTCAGTGAAATACTCTTAACAGGATCATGTATGGTTTTAAATTCACTGGAGTACACCACTGAGCATGTTCCTTCACAGTGCTTTGTAAATGATGTTAACATCATAAAATCACATCTGTTGGAACTGTAGCTTTGAATGTTGTCATCCACTTAAGTTGCTATACTTTCTTTTAAGATTGGAATATAACTCTAGTTTTAACGGGTGTTTTAAATGTTTGTGGGTTTTTTTTTTCTTTAATGCCCTCTGTTAACCTGCTTTTTGCTTCTGTTACAATAATACTTGTTATGTTGGGAGTGGCTTTTTCCCTAAAGCCACATTTTCCCTAAAGTCTTTCAGATTGAAAAACATTTTAAGGTTTTGACCACTTTACAATTTGGCAGAAAAAAAAGAAATTCTGTGCATGTTTCAGTTCAGTTTTATGGATAGTGTAAAATTTCATTTTTTAAACCATATACTGAGTTTGCCAATTTTCTGTCTAGATATTTCAGATGAATAACAAATCGTTCATTTAAAGCTTTTGACCCCATTCTTGAAGCAACTTGCGCCTCAAGGGAAGATAACATTGAAGAACAATGGTTTGTTTTTATAAAGAATGTGTTTTAAATATGAAGATTTTCTTCAGTTTGGGGAAATTATAAACATTTCATCTAAGACAGAACACCTGTCAACATGCACACTTCCATAAACATGCGGACATGGCATTGCCAGGGAACCCAGATACTGACTTTATCTTTTCCTTCTAGGTTTTATCCTCCCAAATCAGAGTCATTTGCTGAGAGTAGAAATTCCAGTTTGATCCTTCAAACTTATAAGAAAACAAGGCAAAGAATATGTTTAGAATAACCATCTGATGAATTCATGTGATTCTGTTTATTCTGTGTCTGTTCTGTGTGTTTGGTAATGGGATTTTTACAGCTCCAAAAAAGCAGTATTTTAGACCTACCGGAAATCCATATCAAAACAGCTATGTGATTCTGCCACTGAGAAAAAAAATATATTAAAAAATTCAGTTTTCTTATGGTGGTTTGTTTTCGTTTCATGAAGAAACTGACATGCAGCAGCACAGAAGCCCTCTAAGTACAAGCGTCCTCCCCTCGCCCCATGGCCCGCCTGCCTGCCTGCAAGGAGACACATCCTCTGTAGCATCAGCACACATTCAGTATCAGTGTGTGTTAGAGCTGTGATTAATTCATATGACAATCAGAATTAAATGCCAAAGACAACTAGTCAGTCCTACCCTATGGTTCTAATAATGTTCCATCATTGATTAACTTAGGCTGTTTGTGGCTTTGCCTTGAGGCTTATCACCTCTTGTGAATCTTCATTGTAAAGGTCTTTCTGCATCTCTACTTGCAGGAATCAAGTTTAGTATCTTACTAATGCTGCCCCCAGTGGCACCCCACTCCAGTACTCTTGCCTGGAAACTCCCATGGATGGAGGAGCCTGGTAGGCTGCAGTCCATGGGGCTGCACAGAGTCGGACACGACTGAGCGACTTCACTTTCACTTTTCACTTTCATGCATTGGAGAAGAAAATGGTAACCCACTCCAGTGTTCTTGCCTGGAGAATCCCAGGGACGGCGGAGCCTGGTGGGCTGCCGTCTATGGGGTCGCACAGAGTTGGACACGACTGAAGCGACTTAGCAGCAATGCTGCCCCCAGTAGGTTCACTTCTTTTGTGACCTAGAAATTTTTCATTTCAGATAGCAGATTTCTTTTACCCCTCATTGCTTTTCAGACTTTTGCTTTTCTTATTTTTTTTCCTAAAGTTGCTATTTGCCATTGTTAAGTATACTCTTTTTTCCCCCCCAACTTAAACTTTTTAACTAGGATCTTATATATTTAGGTAACTTGTTTCAGCTTTGTCAGCAAAGTTGAGTTTTCATGTTAAACTATGGTTGGCAGAGAACTCAACAAATCACAGTATTAGGTGGGAGAGTCTGAGCTGAGAATCTCAGAGTGTTAGACTACAGTGTTGGCTAGGGCTAGGAGTTTATTTCTCCCCCACCTAGAACTTTTGTCTAAAGAGAAAAGATTCATACACACTGATGAATCAATTAATGTTCCAGTAACTTATTCTAAACAAAATACCTCCAGTTGGCCCTCTCATTAGTTAGGGTATGTACTTAACCTCATTTATCCTCAGCCTCAGATGCTGTTTTTAAATTAATGATGTTCATTTGGTGTTTTAAGCCTTGTTACGAGCATTGTTTTTATTTTTTAGTCTTTCAGTGTTTTAAAGGTTTTTCTTTTAAGATCTTTAACCTTTTAAAAAATGTATTTCTATGTTAAGAGTACAGCCTTTGGAGGCACCATCTTGCCGCATATATCCTACAGGTAGAGACGGGCACGTTACGGAGGTAATAATGTCCCCAACCTTAGGCTTGTGTAGACTAAATAAGTGAAACCCTCTGAACACATCGATCCATAGTGTGCATTTAATGACAGCTATTGTTAGGTGACTGTGAGGTGCTTAAAAACAGTTGTTTCAGATGTTTTCATGAGAGCCTTCCTGTCTATCCGTTCTGTTGTGGAAGAGCTGGACTCTCGTCATTTCTGAAGAGTTCTTGGCACCCATGTCCTTGCTATCCCTGTGGCTGGCCCTTCTTGGCTTACAGATTTTGTATAGTATTTTAATGAGGAAATAAATGGAATAACAAAAATAACAGTAATAAAACAGAAACCCTTCCAGAAGCTATAGTTCAGTAGGCTGTGGGCTGAGTGCCGGTTTCACTCCTGAACGTGAGGCTGGGCAGACCTGTCTGCCCCTCCCCCACTGACCTGTAGGAAGGGGATATTGGCCCCTCACCCATCAAAACCTACAAAGCCAGTCTGGACAGAAGAGCTGGTGCTTCGTGGTTTATAACTAACTGCTGCTCTTAAGGGCTTCCCTGGTGGCTCAGACAGTGAAGAATCTGCCTGCAATGTGGGAGACCTGGGGGGGTTCAATCCCTGGGTTGGGAAGATCCCCTGGAGAAGGGAATAGGCTACCCACTCCAGCTGGAGAGAGAGGGCTGTGGGGAGACCACTCACATGTGAAGGTTTGGTACAACAGATAAAGCATAATCACACGAAACAGGCATTATCCCTATTTTAGAAATGAGAAGACTAAGACTTTAAAGCACTTGCTCAAAAGCCAACGCCTCTCTACATGCTTCCAAACTCCCTTTTTTCTTATTCTGCTGCAAGACAGTAATAGGAATGAACCCATGATCATCCTAGGTGTGTTATTTTATTAAAGTCTAGTTCTGAGGAATGCTACACCTGTGGCATTGTGTAGCCACTGTACATTCTTAGACATGCTAACACCTGGGGGCAGGGCAAGACCTGGAAAACTGCACCAGAACTTCACTAGAAGCACACCGTCCAGGCTGGTTCGTATGGAGTCATGAGGAGCCTGTCTCTTCTGTGGGAGGAAAGTTTCCCCAGAGAGCTGCTGGTTGGGAGGCCTGTGAGGACAGGCCCTGGTCCAGCTGCTAGGCCCGGGGCCCAGGCCACAGCCGTTTAAGGGCTTCCCTGGTGGCTCAGACTGAAGAATCTGCCTGCAATGTGGGAGACCTGGGGGGGTTCAATCCCTGGGTTGGGAAGATCCCCTGGAGAAGGGAATAGGCTACCCACTCCAGTTGGAGAGAGAGGGCTGTGGGGAGACCACTCACATGTGAAGGTTTGGTACAACAGATAAAGCATAATCACACGAAACAGGCATTATCCCTATTTTAGAAATGAGAAGACTAAGACTTTAAAGCACTTGCTCAAAAGCCAACGCCTGTCTACATGCTTCCAAACTCCCTTTTTTCTTATTCTGCTGCAAGACAGTAATAGGAATGAACCCATGATCATCCTAGGTGTGTTATTTTATTAAAGTCTAGTTCTGAGGAATGCTACACCTGTGGCATTGTGTAGCCACTGTACATTCTTAGACATGCTAACACCTGGGGGCAGGGCAAGACCTGGAAAACTGCACCAGAACTTCACTAGAAGCACACCGTCCAGGCTGGTTCGTATGGAGTCATGAGGAGCCTGTCTCTTCTGTGGGAGGAAAGTTTCCCCAGAGAGCTGCTGGTTGGGAGGCCTGTGAGGACAGGCCCTGGTCCAGCTGCTAGGCCCGGGGCCCAGGCCACAGCCGTTCCGACGAGCAAAATGGTTCTCTGGTGGAGGGAGGTGGTTTTACAGTCTGGACTCCCATCTCCACTCCTCCGAGCTCTTTGTAGGCCTCGAGAGGAAAAGGCAGTACACTCATTTCTAATGTTTCCAGTCACACGCAGAGTCCCCCTCAGGTGTCTTTTTCAAAGCCCCATTTAGCTTTCAGATTCCTGACAAGGCCTTCTGAGCACACAGCAGCTTCTGGGTGAGGCAGCTGCCATTTGCTTTTCCATGTGCACAAATTCAGCATGAGACTAGAAACAGAGAAGTTAAATTGTCGAACAAATTCCCAGGAAAGCCGGATGAGGGACTGAATGCGGTGCTGAAAGAAGGCAAATAAAACGTTGCCATGGCCTTCCGGCCCTCCCATCCCGCGGCCTCGGGTCTGGGCGGCCGGGCTGGGAGCGCGGGGCAGCCTCCGCCTCGGGCCGCGAGCCCTGGACAGTGGGGTCCAGGAAACTGGCCTTGTCGCCACCTCAGCCTTCAAAGCTCTCCTCTCCCCCTCTACTCTCTAAAGATGTAACTCTCATTCATTTGAATAATTCTTTCAGACGTGCCTTTGAAAAGATTAAGGGAGATGGCAAATACAATTTCTGACTACATGAAATGCTATTGAGTAAACTCCAGAGGAGATTTATCGGTTTGCCGTGTCTGTTACCAGATTAACAAATTCAGGACAAAGCAGCTCTCGCAGTTGTGAAGGCAGCACATGTTAAAGTGCTGCAAATCACAAGCCTGGGAGGCCATGGGAGGGAAGTGAAGGTCCCAGTCCACGCTCAGCGGCATGGGCTGCAGGAGGGGCCTGGGGGCCCTGAGGAGGCCGCTGGCCAGGGCAGCTCGGGGACCGGCCGCCAGGCCCAGGTTCCTCCCCGCCAGGCGCAGAGCTTCACACCCCCCAGCCTTTCTTCCTGCTTCTGAGTCTTGCTGCCAGGGAGCTTTCGCAGCTCTGCCTCTTCACCCACCCCAGCCAGAGTCCGCCCGTGGCTGAGACTGTGGGGAAGAAGACAGCGACAGGCTTCCAGAGATCCCCCTCCATCTTTCTAACAGTTTACAGCCTTTTGAATCCGCTTCCCAGACTGGGAGTGGGAAATGCCAAGTGGTTAAAGCGGAGGTTCACGGAACCTTTGAATCCAGCCACAGGCTCTTGTTTTGTGGTTAAGATACACAGTCATTCCAGGATCGACCTCTAGTGGCCTCAGTGCCGGGGGGCTCTGGGGGCGGGGGTGGAAGCCCCACCAGGGGTGTGGTCCTAACTTGCAGTCCGTTTTGCAGGTCTCTGTGTCCTTTGAAACAGGTAGCAGTGTCACGAGACTGCCTTCCTGAGCCTTCTTTGCTGAATGGGAGGCATAAGCACAATTCCCCGGTCTCTGCGTGGGGTCAAAGTGCACCACCTCCCCCTGCCACCACGGGCAAGCTCTGCCCACACAGCCCTCCCCTCTGATCGAGCCAACATTGGAGGGGGCTGACTGTATCATCCCAGGGGAAAAGAAATGGTTTTGAGAGGCATCGCCTCTTTCAGATTGTAAAGCAAAACCTTGTCGTTCACAGTAATACTCTGCCAAGGGCCTGGGGCAAAGCAGAGACCCAACAGCAAGGAGAGCTGGGTGGAGGGAACCAGTGGCCAGAGTGGAGGGCCCAGCCTCTCTCTGGCCAGGGGGACAGACGGCCGCTCAGTCCTGTGGGAGACGGTGTGGTTCTGGGGTGGCGGGCACAGCAGCAACTTTTTTTTTCTCCTTTTATCAAAGGAGAACCATACATGTCTTGGATTCTGTTTTTAAATCAGTACCTCAGGCTGCTGTATGGCTAGCACTGACTCCTCTCATGTTTTACTCAGAACAGAAACGAGCGTAATCCACAACCATTTGTTCCTGCCCAAGGCTGTAGGCTAGAAGAGGACACTGATCTGCGAGAATTCCTCATACAGACCAAGAATGTTTTCTGGCCCCAGCTGAGTGAAGGGCACCCAGCTGACTCAGCCTCCAGAACATTTAGTTCTGGAGTTTGACAAAACCAATAAACAGAACTCCTCTCTGTTCAGTGCCCCCAGGCCTGTAAGTGTGGTCCCAAGTCCTGTTCCCCATCCCTGACCCAAGAATCAGAGCCCCTGGGGCGGGGGGTAGAGGGGGACATCTGTGGTTTCACAAACCCTCCAGATGATACCGATGCTCATAAAGTTGAAAGTAAAACCACTGAGTGAAACTGAGAACTAAAGCAAAATAGTAAGCAGGTGAAACTCACAAGGTCACCTTCATCTGGGCTTGTGCCTAAGCAACTGGGCTCCCTAATGTGTGTGTCAGTTGCTCAGTCGTGTCCGACTCTTTGCGACCCCATGGACTGTAGCCCACCAGGCTCCTCTATGGAATTCTCCAGGCAAGAATACTGGACTGGGCTGTCATTTCCTTTCCCAGGGGATCTTCTCCACCCAGGGATCGAATCTAGGTCTCCCGCATTGCAGGCAGATTCTAATACTGAATCCCAAATTTGACAGACACCTGTCTCGTGCAGGAGCCCAGGCCTGCCTCATTGGAAGTAGGGCATGGAGGAGTCAAGATGGTGTGTGCTTCCTGGGGACAGAGAACATGAGTGGGGACACGACTCCTCTGCAAATTCACCACTCAAGCGGCCTGTCCCACTGGCCTGGAAAGGAAGGAGGGGGCCAGCGGAGGCCAAGGGGGCAGAGGTGGTGTGCTAGAGCAGTTGTGTCTGTGCTGGGCGAAGGTCACGCTGCCCACCAGTGCATTCCTTAGTGGCTGGGAGTTATCGGCATTTCTCCCTTTGGGCGACTATGCCCCTGACAGCTTGGCTTGACCAGGACTGAAGTCCAGCAGTTCACAAGGGCCTTGGTGCTCTTCACGGCATCGCCGCGTCTGTTGGTGTGAGCAGTTCCTGAAGAAAAGGGGTTTCTTGTGCTGAGGCTTCAACTCCCCACCCGTCAGTCCCAGGGCTCAGTGTAGACCGCAGCCTCTCTGCCCCTGCAGAAGAGAGCTCACGATGACGAGGTCCGGCCAGTTTTCTCTCCCACAGCAAGTGGGAGCCAAGTATGTTGTTTCCTCAGAAAAGGTTTGACGAAGGTGGTGCTTTGAGCTTGTTACCTTCATGCATTTCTTATAACCTGAAAATGAGTGCACTTCAAACTCTCCTTAACTCCCAGCTGCCCCCCTGTGCCTCCCCCATGACCAAAGGAGGCCAACTCCCTTCCTAACCCAAAGAACAGAAAGGGTCTTAGACATTTAGTCCAAATGTCTCATTTTCTGGCAGATGCATCCAAAGCCCAGAGCACTATAGGGACCCTCCAGGGTCTTCACCATAACACATGCCTAGGTTTGACACCCACAGGCTGAAAATCCGCAACCCGCCCCATCTCCACGAACAAGCTTGTGAGCAGCTGGTTAGATGGCGTTATCTATAATCGTGTTTATCTCATATAGTCGCACTATAACAGAGGCGACTGATCATTCAGCCTCTTTTTTGCTATTTCCCTCTGTATCAGCAGTCACAGCCAGACCGATCTCTGTGTGGAAAGATCTGATGGTAGCATATGGGAATTTGCTGCAGTAGCAGCAACCCACGCTGCGCCTCCTTTCCCTGTTGACCTCAAGCCTCGGGGTCTCCGATGGATCTATTAAAAGGTGAAAGTAAGAACATACCTGGATGACTGGATTGTTACCTGATCAGTGGTTCAAAGGCCAACCAGGTGATTTCCTCAAGTGTTTCAGTCTGCATTAACACGTAACAGCCGTCTCTCAAGTGCTGCCTGAGAGCTCCGGCCACAGGATCCCAGCTTCAGGCTCTACTGCACCCCCAGGCCTTAAGGCCGAATGCTTCTACACCACCTGCCACATCATCAAGGAGCAGCCTGGGAAACCGCAGTGTGATAAGAAACCACACAAAGTATGTGATTATCTTTCAAGTTTTAAAAAATGCCTGATAAAGCAAAGACTGCAAATAAACTATGAGACCAGTCTGGGAACAAATAATTCTTGAAAGTTGACAAACGGCATAACAAAAAAGTTGTTTCTTATGTGTCCCCTTTGGAAGGGCACAGTTTCTAAAATGACCAGACTTAGTGCCCTTGGAAAACCTCAGGGACAGATTAAATATCATGCTGGCATACTTTGTGTGGTTTTTCTGAAAGTCTTTAAAAGGTAATTTTGTGCCTGGCCAGTGAGCACCTGTCATATAATTGAAGCACAATACATTCTTCAAGGATGTAAGAGTGGCTATTGAAAAAGCCGACTCCTGTTGCAACCTGTTACCCAATCCTCTAAGCTTCAGTCCTCAGACATTCAAGCCACTTTGCAGTGTCAGGAATATGCCACCTAGTGAATTAATAATGTGGCTTCACGTCCCAGCTCTGCCACCATACCCCTCAGCCTTCTTTCTCAAACTCTGGCTGACTCCAAGCTGACACTTTGTGAAATAAGAGAAGATGAGAATCTGAGACAGGACAGGCAAGCCCGCTAGCCAGTAGGGCAGTTCCTAGAGAATATGGTAGTCACTGCCCACCATCAGTGTGCAGAATCAAGCAGAAACTAGTGCCCCAGGCTGATGTTAGAATATATTTATTGCTACATTTATGTACAGTTATACAAACAGCCAGGAATGAAAGAGAGTGTTGCAACAATTTTTCCAGATTCCACAGATGTGTGCCAGGAAACAGAGCTGTATACCACTGAGTCTGCTCTTGGTTCAAAGCCAAAAATGTCACATACATTTTTTTTTAATGGAAAGTTCTTGGAAATCCTCTCAGCTTATTCCTCCTTACAAGCTAGTCATGCAGAAAAAAGTGGATTCTCAGAAGCCTACGCCTTCAGGCATCTGTTGTGAGGATGGAGCCTTGAAGACAGGATGCTGGCTTAGGACTTTCGGGTGCAGTGCAGAGCTCGACGGTCCTGGCCCAGCTCGCTAAGCTCTGTCTTTAGGAAAGACAATCGAGAAGGGTGAAGAGAGAGACAAAATAGCTAGGAAAGGGAAGCCAACAGTCGACAGGTATGGAAAGAACCACCACCAAGAGCCCTGACTGAGGGAACATTTGTCCATTGGGCTCCAGCTGAGATTCTGGACTTTGGGGGAGAGAGACGTTCAAATCATCAGGCATATCTTGGTATGACCTTATCCTAAAACTTGCCATGTGTCAGATGCCAGGGACCTGCATGAAGACACAGAAAGTGAACAGGAAAATTAGGCAAGAGAGAAGAAAACAAAACTTTCATATATCACCATAATACGGGTGAAAAGGGCACCACCCTGAATACCTTTCTGGTGACATGTAGCCAAGACTGAGTTTACTTTTGAATTATGAAGGGGGATGGAATGCCACAAACACAATGATGTAACACTGCAACAAAACAAAGGTGGTTCCACAGCCTCTACACTCTGACCTCAGCCTTGCTAGAATTACTTTTGGTTCTCAGAAGGAATCTAACATGATCGATCTTACAGTGTTCAGATCCAGAATCTTGGTGCAGATATGAGATCATGGTATAAACAAACTCCCCTTCACATCACAGTCTGATAAGCCTTGGTATGTGAATCACAAGAGACGTAGCTGACCGCCCGCAAGACAGGTGTGCCCAAAGGATCAGTCCCTTTATTTTCACCAGTCTGTCTTACTCACCTCAGGCCACTCCCCCTCCCCCACCACCAGGGGTCCAGGAAAGGTCATCAGATCAGGTTTAACACAGCCTCCTAAACCAAAATCAGCCTAGCACCTCAGAGAAATGACAAGGCCTAAAGGTTGAGAACAAGAAGCCTGGGGGTCTGAATGCACCAGCCAGCGAGAGGCCTCTGGGGCTGACTCATGACTCGGATACAGCCTGGCACCCGAGGCTGTAGGTGTTCTATCCCTGAAGACATCTACCAATAGTTCATTGGTCCATGGCTATCCATGTCATGTCTAATTCCTCGCCATCACAATCCCTCAGTCACAAAGAAGAGGGTGAGGACTCTGATAAAGAAATCCGCAGGACCAGAAACCTGTCAGAAGTCCCTGTCGTTTTCCTTGGGTCAATAACACTATAATCAGCTAAGAAGGGGCCCAGCTGTTCTGAGGTGGACAATTATGTGACTTTTCAAGCTGAAGGATGTGCTGATTGCCAACTCCCTTGATCCTTTAATAAATCTGTCTTTGGACAATTCAAAATGTCTGTCATTTGATAGGACTTTTCTGGTGAGTCATGCAGAAACTTTCTTTTCCTATGTCCAACGGCAACAGCAGAGTTAAACTCACTCAAAGGATTCACTCTAAAAAGCAAAAACATAAATGCATGAAAAGCAATGAGGAAAAATTGCAAAACATCAGGCAAATTTCAATTGGAAGGATTTTGCTGGTGGTGGTGGTGTTCACTCGCTCAGTCAGTCCGACTCTTTGCGACCTCATGGACTGCAGCATGGCAGGCTTCCTTGTCCTTCACCATGTCCCAGAGCTAGTTCAAACTCACATCCATTGAGTCGGTGATGCCATCCAACCATCTCATCCTGGCGTCCTTTTCTCCTCCCGCCGTCCTCTTCTTCTCCCACCATCCTCTTCTTCTCCCACAGTCAATCTTTCCCAGCATCAGGGTCTTTTCTAATGAGTCGGCTTTTCGCATCAGGGGGCCAAAGTATTGAATCTTTAGCTTTAGCATCAATCCTTCCAATGAATATTCAGAGTTGATTTCCTTTAGGATTGACTAGTTTGATCTCCTTGCAGTCCAAGGGACCCTCAAGAGTCTTCTCCAACACCACAGTTCAAAAGCATCAATTCTTTGGCGCTCAGCCTTCTTTATGGTCCAACTCTCAACATCCACACATGATTACTGGAAACACCATAGCTTTGACTAGACAGACCTTTGTTGGCAAAGTAATGTCTCTGCTTTTTAATATACTATCTAGGTTGGTCATAAGGAGTAAGCGTCTTTTAATTTCATGGCTGCAATCACCATTCCCAGTGATTCTGGAACCCAAGAAAATAAGGTCTCTCACTGTTTCCATTGTTTCCTCATCTATTTGCCATGAAGTGATGGGACTGGATGCCATGATCTTAGTTTTTTTAATGTTGACTTTCAAGCCAGTTTTTCACTCTCCTCTTTCACCTGCATTTAGAAGTTCTTTAGTTCCTCTCCACTTTCTACTGTAAGGGTGGTGTCATCTGCTTATCTGAGGTTATTGACATTTCTCCCTGCAATCTTAATTCCAGCTTGTGCTTCAAGAAGCCCAACATTTCTCATGATGCACTCTGCACATAAGTTATATAAGAAGGGTGACAATAATTAGCCTTGATGTACGCCTTTTCCAATTTTGAACCAGTCCATTGTTCCACATCCAGTTCTAACTGTTGCTTCTTGACCTGCATTCAGGTTTTCCAGGAGGCAAGTAAGGTGGTCTGGTAGTCCTATCTCGTAAGAATTTTCCAGTTTGTTGTGATCCATAGTCAAAGGCTTTAGCTTAGTCAATGAAGCAGATGTTTTTCTGGAATCCTTTGCTTTTTCTGTGATCCAACAAATGTTAATTTGATCTCGGGTTCCTCTACCTTTTCTAAATCCAGCTTGAACATCTGGAAGTTCTTGGTTCACGTACTGTTGAAGTTTAGTTTGGAGAATTTGAGCATTACTTTGCTAGCATGTGATATGAGTGCAATTGTGTGGTAATTTGAATATTTTTTGGCATTGGCCTTCTTTGGGATTGGAATGAAAACTGACCTTTTCCAGTTCTGTGGCCACTGCTGAATTTTCCAAATTTGCTGGCATAATGAATGCAGCACTTTCACAGCATCATCTTTTAGGATTTGAAATAGCTCAACTGAATTTCCATCACCTTTGCTAGCTTTGTTTGTAGTAATGCTTCCTAAAGCCCATCTAAGTTTGCACTCCAGGACTTTTGGCTCTAGGTGAGTGATCACACCATCGTGCTTATCCGGTTCATTAATATCTTTTTTGTATAGTTCTTCTGTGTATTCATGCCACCTCTTCTTAATATCTTCTGTTTCTGTTAGGTCCACATAGCTTCTGTCCTTTATTGTGCTCATCTTTGCATGAAATGTTCCCCTGGTATCTCTAATTTTCTTGAAGAGATCTCTAGTCTTTCCCATTCTGTTTTTTTCCTCTATTTCTTTGCATTTTTCAGTTAGGAAGGCTTATATCTCCTTGCTATTCTTTGGAACTCTGCATTCAGGTGGGTATATCTTTCCTTTTCTCCTTTGCCTTTCACGTCTCTTATTTTTCAACTATGTGTAAGACCTTCTCAAGACAACCATTTTGCCTTTTTGCATTTCTTTTTCTTGGGGATGGTTTTGATCACTGCCTCTTGTTCAGTGTTACAAACCTTTACCCATAGTTCTTCAGGGGCTCTATCAGATCTAATCCCTTGAATCTATTTCTTACTTCCACTAACTGTAATGGATTTGATTTAGGTCATACCTGAAGGCCTAGTTATTTTCCCTACTTTCTTCAAGTTAAATCTGGATTTTGCAATGAGTTCATGATCTGAGCCACAGTCAGTTCCCAGTCTTGTTTTTGCTGACTGTATAGAGCTTCTCCATCTTTGACTAGAAAGAATATAATCAATCTGATTTCAGTATTGAACATCTGGTAATATCCACGTGTAGAGTCATCTCTTGTGTTGTTGGAAGAGGGTGTTTGCTATGACCAGTGTGTTCTCTGGGCAAAACTGTTAGTTTTTTCCTTGCTTCACTCTGTACTCCAAGGCCAAACTTGCCTGTTATTCCAGTTATCTCTTGACTTCCTACTTTCCAAAATGGAAAAGAGTCACATAAATGCCTGCATTGTAATTAACAGTTTAAAGATGAATAGCTAAAAACAGTATTTGTGGCAGTCTATGGATTGTTCAGAATATGTTTTAACAGAGGATTTTAGCTCAAATATCAGGAATAAGATTAACTGGATTCTATGGAGTCACAAACAGCTACATGCCTTTCAAAACAAGCCCTTGGAGTGAATTTCAAAACAATGAAAATATTATGGGGATGTCATGAGAATGGGGAATGTCAGAGATTTGTGAATGACGTTAAACTCAATTCATAGCAATCCAGAAGTCACAGTAATTAAAAAGAATGAAATAATGCCACTTGCAGCAACATGGATGGGACTAGAGATATCATACGAAGCAAAATAGGTTAGAAAGACAAATACCATATGACATCACTTACATTTGAAATCTAAATCTGACACAAATCTATGAAACATAAACAGACTCATAGACATAGAGAACACACTTGTGATTGCCAAAGGGAAGTAAGAGTTGGGAAGGGAAGTATTGGGAGTTTGGGATTAGAAAATTAATAAATATCAAGGCCAAACAAGCAAATCATTTCTAAAAACTATCCAGGGTAAGTGAAAATATATCACATTTGTTTAGTGTCACATGAAAAGAATCTAAAAAATAACAGTTATTCCACGTCTTAAAGTATTATCTCAAATATCTTCTNAGCTCAACATTCAGAAAACAAAGATCATGGCATCTGGTCCCATCACTTCATGGGAAATAGATGGGGAAACAGTGGAAACAGTGTCAGACTTTATATTTTGGGGGACTCCAAAATCACTGAAGATGGTGATTGCAGCCATGAAATTAAAAGACGCTTACTCTTTGGAAGAAAAGTTATGACCAATCTAGACAGCATATTAAAAAGGAGAGACATTATTTTGCCAACAAAGGTCCGTTTAGTCAAGGCTATGGTTTTTCCAGTGGTCATGTATGGATGTGAGAGTTGGACTGTGAAGAAAGCTGAGTGCTGAAGAATTGATGCTTTTGCACTGTGGTGTTGGAGAAGATCCCTGGACTGCAAGGAGATCCAACCAGTCCATTCTGAAGGAGATCAGCCCTGGGATTTCTTTGGAAGGAATGATGCTAAAGCTGAAACTCCAGTACTTTGACCACCTCCTGCAAAGAGTTGACTCATTGGAAAAGACCCTGATGCTGGGAGGGATTGGGGGCAGGAGGAGAAGGGGACGACGGAGGATGAGATGGCTGAACAGCATCACTGACTCATTGGTGATGGACAAGGAGGCCTGGCATGCTGCGATTCATGGGGTCGCAAAGAGTCGGACACGACTGAGTGACTGAACTGAAACAGCAAGTTGGGGGGACTCAAATGTACCATTCAATATCTATAAGATAAACTGTACTGCTGTAGTTTTATTTAGAAATGGGATGAGTCAAAACATAACTTTGAAACAATTTCTTATGGTAATCACGTTGATCAATGATTTTTAAATATTTCCAAGTTGTGATCAACACACAATACTAATCTGGTTTACGAACCAATTCTGGAATTCTTTGCCTTAATATATAGGTATGACACTTCATTTTTAAGTATATCTGAACATTTTTTCAAATAAGAAAAAAAAAAACCTTCCAGCAGCACACTAGTATCATATGTGTTAGCTGGCACAGTGTTACTCTACATCAGGAAGGTTCTTTCACAGAGTAAGAGAACAGTCTAAAGTAGCATGTCTAATCACCTCATGAAGATTACAGCTAAAAGCTCACTGTAGTAAACTGTATCTGACCTCAATGTTCTTGATAGGCAAAGAGCTGAAGAGAGGCAAACAACTGAGAAAGAATCTCGAGTGGGTGAGATTAGGTGCTGCACAGGAAGGGCTGGCTCTGTAGACTAAAAGCTCGGGGCTGTGGATGCAAAGATTCAGGTTTTATGGGGTCCTGCCAGCATTTCTGTAGTGACGAGGCTGTGGCAGGTCTACTGGGAATCTGCTACCAGTTGTACTTACCCAGTGAGGAAGACAGCCTTCTTCCTGTTACATTTGCTTTATACTGCTCTGGCAAGAACGCATCTGGAACAATGCATACAGTTTGGGTCCCCACCTTTTAAAAGAGACATAGAAAGGTTAGAACGCATTTCAGCAAAAGAACACAGAAGGAAGCCAAGGCTGTGGTACAGAAGCCAGAAGCACCCTTGTCCCCCACATTGTCCCCCGCATTCTGTGGAGCCGTCCAGGTAACCAAATCGCCAAAGCAATCTCCTTCCTCATCTTTAACCTCTAACTTTCCTTTTCAATCACTTTTGAATCTCCACAATTATTACAATGTGAAAATAAGAATAACTTTAAATCTCCTTTTTAAAGAAATGCTAGAATTCTCACAGTTGCAGCCATTCCACATAAACTAGTCTTAGTCTTATGACCAGGGAGAATGTAAAATATTGTTTACTGTATTTTCTTTGCTTGAGGGTTAAGCAATTGGAAACACAGTGACTGATAATCTCTATCTTATAAGTGGGTTATTTATCAAAAGGGCAGCTGTGGTGGGCTGTTTCCCATGGAAACCATGTTATGGATGACTAGTTTGGTTTCCAAGCAGTTTAATGCATGAGTCTTTGTAGTAAAATACAGTAGAACTCTCAAACTTGGATAAAAGAACACAGAAACAATGAAACAAAGGAGTTTTACAATTTATTCTTTATAGTGAACTTTGATGTTAAATGGGCAGAATTAATTAGAGGGTGATTAAGTAGTATTTGAAATTTAAGAACACTCTACAGAAAATTTTAAGTATTTTCAAAGACTTTGAAGGTTAGCAGAGCTGGCACTTTATTGTATCAAATGTCAGTCTACAATGTATTGCTGTATATCTCCCCCTAGTAACCAGCACTGTTCTCATCATTCTTAACAATGAGGTAGATTTATAGTACCCATAAAGGAACAAAACGGGAGAGAAGGAAAAGGAAGGAAAACAGAATGATTTTCATGAGTACACTGAAAAAAAATTTTCGTAAGAGCAAGAGAAAGGAGGACTGGGGAGTAAAATGAATAAATATTATGGCATAAGAAAGAAAATAAAAATAAATGAGGGGTTACAGTTGTAACAGAGAAAACCATGCATGCAGTTGCCTAAGAGGTGAAGAGTAGCAGAAATGTTGAAAGCTCACCAGCAGGTGGCACCATACAATTAAAAGCCCTCTAAGAAAAACTGCAACTCTTGATGGGGATGGGGGCTGAGTGAGAGATACATACACATCAGCGAGGCAGATATTCACAATACAAGCGACTCTGTTCATGGAGTGCCAAGCCATAGGTTGGACGTAAATCACACTAAGTTATCCCGAGAATGAAATTTGGTTTAATATTAGAAAAATCTACTAATTCAATATGCTAACAAACAAGCACACACACATATTATCTCAAAGTACAAAGAAATTGCATTTGACAAATTTTAAATATCCTTTTTATGTAAGAAAAACTCTTGGCAAAATAGGCATATGCATATAAAGAAGTTTCATTAACCTGATAAAGGTCATCTACCAAAACAGCAAACATATGTCATGGCAAATGTTAGAAGGATCTTTTTAAATCAGAAATGAGGTGCACATATGTTCTACATTGTACCAAAAGCTTTAGTCAAATCAAGTTGGTAGATAAGCAAAAGAAGTTATACAGATTGAGAAGACAGACTGAGAACGGTATTAACTGTAGAAGAGGCCTATTTATGCAGAAAGCCCAAAAGGCTTCAGAAATTATAAGAAATAGTAAGAATTGAGAAAGATTCTTAAATATAAGATCAGCAAACAAAAATCAACTTCATTTTTATATACCAGCCACAGATAGCTTTAAAATGTAACTACTAAAAAGACAGTTAAAATAAGATGCTTAATAATAAGTCTAACAAAAGAAATAGATGATCTTAATGGAAAATTTAAACTTTACTGAAAAGGAAGACATAAATAAATCCAGAGATATTACATATTCATGACTAGGAATACTTAAGTATTATATAGATGTAATTTTTTCCAAATTAATCTATTAATATAGTTCCAACAAAAAGGTTTTTTCCCTATAGTATTTAAACTAATTCTAAAATTTACGTAGAACAATAAGAAAGGGTCAAAACTAGTCAGAACTACCAAAACAAGGTGGAGAAATTTTCAAAGAAAACAGGCAAAAAAGGCTATTTCAAAGGAGACATGAAAGGTCCATAAATTTAAGAAAAATTATGAACTATATTAGTAATCAAGAAAATGCAAACTAAAAGCACATTTTAAACCTTTCAAACTGGCAAAAAGTTAAAAATCTAGTGATAGCAAGTGTGCTCAAGTCAGTGTGATATATTCTTCCTTTGAAACACAAGTTGATGCTTACATAGAAAAGTTGAACCGATCAATTCCCCTCCATAGGTGCAGATACTGTTGCTTACATTACTAAGGACCATGTTCAAGATTTCAGGCTATATTGTTTGTAAAATAAAAAATACTAGAAACAATCCAAGTGGGCATCAAGAGAGTACAAAAATTGTAGTGCATTCATGAGACGGACACCTTCAGAGCAGTGAAAATGAATGAACCGCAGCTATGTTCATCAAAACAGATGTGTGTGTGTGTGTGTAATCAAAATTAGGTAAACTTCCTATGCCTGCAAAAGAAGACATACTGTAGATACAAAGAGTTAAAATTTTTTAAAAAAGGGTGATGTGATAGGGGAGGAACACAGAATCCCAAAGCAACTGGCAGTGTACTACTTTAAAACCTGATGCCTGAGTATCTATTATATATATATTTACTACGAAAATGTACTGTACATAATTATTTCTTTGTTCATATTTCTCCTAGGCACATTCTTTTCCCTAACCCTGTTGAAAAGCACTTTCTTGTTTGTATGTGTTTAAAGCTTTCAGAAATCGATGGAGGAAAAATACTATAATAGAGAGTTATAAATTTGGTTCCAATTATCTTTGATCTTTTAATCATTAGAATTTGAAGGTCTCAAACCCTCTAGGTAGAGAAGTCAATAGCTACTCTGAGGACACTGAGTAAAAGAAGCAACAGTGTTAGTCTCAGAGGGTGCACACCCTCATTCTAAATAAGTGATTCTCAAAGTATGGTCCCAGAACAGCAGCATCAGCCTCCTGGTTAAAGATCCAAATTCTTGGGCCCCACATAGACTTGCTGGATCAGAAACTTTGGGAGGGAGAAGCCCTGCAAATTGGCATTTTAACAAAGTCTGCAGATGATTCTGATGTACCCAGTTTGAGAATCCCTGCTGGAAAATTTTCAAATTTACAAGGAAATCTCTTCATTATTACAAAATAAAACCCCTCTACTATGAAATAAACCATCTAGACAGCTAAGAAGCCGCATCACAGGCCCTTGGAAGAATCTAATGGTTTTTAAAATCCTTTAATTCAGAGGTCAGCAAACTATGGCTCGAGGACCATTCAGCTTATCTATTTTTTTTGTTGAGACCATGATTTGAAAGTCAAAAGATGATTTCATGACACATAAAATTATAAAAAGTCGATTTCAGTGTCTGTGAATGAAGTTTTACTGGAAGGTAGCCAGGCTTCTTCACTCACATCACCTAGGGCTGCTCTCGTGCCAGAACAGCAAGGCTGTGAAATGTGACAGAAACTGTCCAGCATACGAAGTTGAAAATATTTAACATCTGGACCTGAAAATATTTAATATCTTTACAGAAAAAGTTTGATGACTCCTACTTTTTTCAGTAATTACAGTCTACTAACCTCAAAGCAAAATATAATCCTAGTGATTTTTCTCCGAAAAGTACAATTTTCCTTTTAATTCCACAGGCAAAAATCTAGTAGTTTAAAAGAATTCTTAGGAAGGTTAAATCAGATGCAGTTTTTATTGACAAGGTAAAGCAAATAACCCACACAGAGCATCTGAAGAATGTTTTTAATTATGCTACTTTCTCTGTCTTCAAATATTCTAATAAGTGACAAAAAAAAAAAAAAGCTGGTGAATTTTAATGAAATATTCCATCACATTTAGCTCTGGAAATTAGCTTAGAAATCTCCATAGGCATTTCAGGTGGCTCACTTAAAGTGTGAACTTGTCTCAAGGCTGCAGAGACTTGTTTCTCAGGCCTCACTCTGCAGCTACCTTCCTCCATGGCTCCTCTTTGGCTGAAACTCTCTAGGCAATCTGATCCTCAGACTCCTGAATTTTTTTCTAGACCAAGTTCACTACTTATTACTGAAGTCCTGCTCACCAAATTCCAGAAATATATTTAACATCTATCAACTAGCTGAAACAGCCTGTTTCTAGCCATAACCATCTTCATCTCCAATTTTATTTTCCACTAGGTATCTAAGATCCCTTGAGCACAGACCC
Source organism: Aepyceros melampus (assembly GCA_006408695.1). NCBI lineage: Eukaryota > Metazoa > Chordata > Mammalia > Artiodactyla > Bovidae > Aepyceros > Aepyceros melampus. Next base: position 75,704 of record SJXQ01012030.1, on the reverse strand, counting down.
ATTTGATTTTGAGAGCTTTACACTCAATAAAGATAAAAGGATGTTTTCTTACCCTCACAAGAATCAATCACATATTTCAACTTAAAATCTTTAAGCTATACTCACCTTTCCTTGAAAATGAGAGCACTACACTCTTCACAGGTTGGCATTACTAGCCCACACGAGTAGATTAAATCTGATCTCCAGTTTGATGGGGTTTGGTCTCCAGGTCAGTGTTACTCTGTATTCAGTATAATATTTAGAGCATTCTTCTTTGCCCTCTAATGAATTCATTCACTTTAAGTTATGCAGACAGGAAAATCCTCCAAAGGAGAGTCATGTGAAAATGTCTTGATTGGAAACTTAACCTTTTATAGTCTCAAAAAGCAGGGGAAGAGCGACTTTCAATTCAAAGAAACCCATACCCAAGGCACACTCTGCCATTATAGTGGCCTTTGGGCAAGTTTTGTGTGTGTTAGCCGCTCAGTCTTGTCTGACTCTTTGGGACCCCATGGACTGTAGCTCTCCAGGCTCCCCTGTCCATGAAATTCTCCAGGCAAGAATACTGGAGTGGGTTGCCATTCCCTTCTCCAGGGGATCTTCCCAACCCAGGGATCAAACGTGCGTCTCCCGCGGGTTCTTTACTGTCTGAACCACCAGGGAAGCAGGTTACTGAAGTCTGAAATGGGATAGTGCACCTACCTTCAAGGACGCCTGCAGCATTTATGGTATCCTTGTACAGATTAGGAAAGGGTGTCCATCCCTCCAGGCACGTGGTCCCAAGGTGCGTGCTTGTCTGGCACACACTAAATTTGCACATCTGTCCCTCCATTTCTGCCCTGTGCTTCTGTGGGCTTCTTGAGATCTGGCTCCTTTCCAACTTCATCTCACAGATAATTCTCCCTAAGGCTCACTTAGCTCTGGACATACTGCCCTCTTTCCTGTTCCTTGAACCAGCTGAAGCCCTTTCTTGCCTCAAGTTCTTTGCACATGCTTTTCTCTCCCCTTGGAATGCTTTAAAGCAAAGCTTATAAAGCAGTGTCCAGTGGGCCACTTTTGGAGACATTGTTTGGCTTGCAAAATGTTTTCTGAATGTTTTGAAATAAATGACATGCAAACTTTAGGAGATTTCACATAAAATTAATTTCTACTTAAATGTTTAAAGCATTATTCTTTGAACACTTTTTTAAAAAGATGTCTGCTGGCTTATCCTGGACAATCAGAAGGGGCAGCAGCACTGAGGTGCTGCTTTTGAGGAGCTGAGCCCTCTCTGCACCGGCGTGGATTCCCCATCAGGCCCAGTGTGCTCATTTGATCCTTCTGGGCATTTACATTTGCTGTCTTGATTTACTTTAAAATCTTTTTTTTTATATGCCACTTCCTCTCAGAGACTTCTTCCGACCTTCCTACCCTAATTATCATATTTTTCCCAACTCACTCTCTTGTTCCTTTCAAAATATTAATATAGATTTGTTGCTTTCATAGGTCAAAGATGGCTGAATATTGTCAATTTTTCATGACCCAATCTAATACAATTTACAACTTTTAAATTATTTTGCATGTGTGTTTCATGTTTTACCATATAAAGTAAGCCCATTGATAAGGATCTAGTCTTTTTCACTATTACATTCCCGGTGACTAGTATGTACATAGTACCTGGAAGGTACCAGGCACTAAACTATTCGGATGAATAAATGCAAGGGCTCCCCCACAAAAGTTCGTTAGTAGCTCCAGAACATACATAAAAGCCATCTTAACCGGTCCACAGGTCCCTAGAAGTAACCCAAGTGAACTTTCCTAACCCACAGCCCAAGGCTGTTCTACTGTCTAGCCCCTCCTCAACTCTAGAGCTGGCTTTAGTCCCAGACTTCATCAGCCTCTGCTTACACAGCTGACGCCCCTGGTTTTAGCACTGGAAATTACTCTTAAGGTCCAATTTTTTCCTTAACTCATGTGTAAACCAGCCTTGAGAATACCACTGGACATCCACATTCCATGGAGTCACAAGCAGTCGGACAGAAATTAGCGACTGAACAAACAGGTAGTTCCAGCATACCCCTTGTCTGGAGGTTTTTGCACACATAGACCTGCTATCTGGATGGCCCTCCTAGCTTTGCCTCTCACCCCCAACCACCGACTAACTCATCCTGAAAGACTTGGCTTAGGAGTCATCTCCTCCAAGGAGCCTTCCACCAAGATTAAATGCCTTCCTTCTAAGCTCCCAGAATTCATCCACTCCATTCATTTAATAAAAATACACAAACATATATATTGAAATATAAAAATATATGTATAGTACCTTGGATAGTAAGTGCTACATAGAGAAGTAGTTAAAAGACATAGGTAGGGAATACTGGGGCAAAGTGCAACTTTAAATAGGGTGCTAAAGGGAAGGCCACACTGAGGTGACCTTGAAGCAAAATCCTGGAAGTGGTAAGGAAGTGCATCATAGAAATATCTGGGGAAAAAGTCATTCTGGACTGAGGTAAACAGGAGCACTGGCTAGTTTAGAAGATAACACTGAAGCCAGTTGACCTCAACTCAGTGAAAACAGGGGAAATCAGCAGACGAGGTCTGAGAGTGACAAGCGATCAGATCTTGGGCTCTGAATGGCCCGAGAGGGATACCGCTTTCACTGAGGTGGAAGAGGTCTGGGGGTTCTTTGGGCATGAGAGACAGGATCTGACTTACCTTTCCAAGGCTACTGTCTTCACAGATTGTAGAAGAGCAAGAGAGGACTCCAGAAAGCCCATCAGAAGCCTCCAACAACACTACAAGCAATCCTGGTCTGTGGGATGGGCTGACAGCTGTGGAGGGTGTATGAATGGTTATTTTTTAAATGCATTTTTGAATGTTGGGCCAACAGGTTGGTAATTAGATTGGGTGTGGATTAAGAGAGGAAAAGAAGAATCACACTACAAGTCAAGGTTTGGGCCAAATTCACTGAAAGGAGGGCCAGGGAACCAGAAGGCTGACGCAGTAACGAGTGGGCGGGGGCAGGAGGAGGAAGACCTCAAATTTGGTTTGAGGTAACAAGTTTGAGATGCCTATTAGATATCAAAGTGGAAATATCAGGTAAATAGTTAGACACACACATCTGGAGTACAGGGAGAGGGTTTTGGCTAGAGATCTGTTTCTAGCATACAGATGGTATCTCAAGAAACACCACCGCATGAGGTCACTAAGTCAGCCAAGTACTGAAGACAGGGCAGGCCTGGGCCCTGGTACACTCCAACATTCAGAGGTTGAGGTTCCCTGAACCTCACTTATTCAAACACACACATTAGTTTCTAGCAGTAGACCACAAACTCTTCATGCTCAGGACAAACTGTCTATTTTATCTCTACAGACTTAGTACAGGGCCTGGCACACACTCAATAAACGTATGCTGAGCAATTCCTTGTTCATGGGGTCACAAAGAGTTGGACACGACTGAGCAACTGAACTGAACTGAACCTTCTCAAGAGAACCACAAAGTCCCTAAAAGGCAAACAGAAGACAGAAAAAAATAGAACCCATAGGACCGAGGGAGGTACAAATACTAACACTGACAGATGAACAAAAAATACTATGAAAAACAAAAATGACATAATAAATGCCTTTAATACACCAGGCTGCAAACAAAATATTCCATGCATATTATTACAGTCAATGGTCATAGTCAGTAGTACTCCCACTTAACAGATGGAGAAACTGAGGTTCAAAATGGCTGAGTGGCTTCTGAATGTCACACATCTAGAAAGTGGCCAGGGCATAATACAAACCCTGATGAAATTCACTACATTGTGCTGCTTCCCATCCATCTATTTCAGACACTCTTTAAGTACCAAGCAGACCGCCTGTTTATCTAACCTGATCTGGACTGATAACATCTGGATCTATGTATCTATTGTAAAAAACAAAATTGCTGCTGAAAAAGAGGATCTGGGAAAGGATCCTGCATCCCTAGAAAGGGGATAACCATGGGCTAGGAAGTCTATATGTTGACTTGACTAAACATTTCTAAGGATCCCTGAAACCTACACAAAACAGAACTCAGCAGCTGGAAGAGCAATAGAAAGATGGCAACTACTACAGATTGAGGACCTAGACTTCATGAGCCTCTCTGGTATATTAGCTTAGAATTTACGTGACTCTAAGGAAACAGGAAGAGAGGCAGACTGCAAACCACTAACATCACTGTTTCTTCTAATTAACAAGAAATATCATTAGCACTTTGAAACTAATCTAGGCTGTTATCCCCCTAAAATATTTGGGGTCCAAGAAAATCACTTAACCAAAAGTCTATAGATACAAGAGCAATATTTAATCTGAAAAGTAGAGTCTGAAATCAAAGGACATTTTCCTAAAGTCAGAAAGGAAGATCACATAAATAGCAGGATGAATTAAATTGATCCGCCTCCTTAAAAACCAAAGAAAACTTTGACATTCTATGAAATACTTTGGCCTCTGCTTGGTGTCATGGTCAAGTGCTTCGTTTGCAATTATCTGACCTTGCCATTTTTCATTTTAATAAAAGCAAGCAAATGAAAACGCTACACTGAAGAAATGGTGGCACTCAAAGGAAATTAAAAACCAAAAAGCTACCAAAGTACCTTTAGAAAATCCTACCCTACTGATTTGCTTTTCTTTAAATAACATCTGCTGATTATAAAATTTGAAGAAGTCAGAGGAGTTTTATATACCGGCAGATCTTTCACCCTTTGGTCCTCAGAAGTGGAAAGACCATAACAGCCATCTCACCTTTTAAACCTGAAATACAGAAATCCAATTTATGAAAAGGAATAGTGTCTACTTTTCTTATAAAGATGCTTCTATAAGCACATATTACTATTTACATTTTTAAAATGGAAAAAGTGCACCTACGTCATTTGAGTAAACCAAAAAAACCTCCTGTATTTTAGGAATATCTAAATCTTATATAAACTTACCTCATCCACACTGACTATGACACAATATCTTAAACAGGATAAAATGCAAGCAGTGTTTGTACAAGAATACATGGCAGTACTGTTTGTAAAGCAAAGCATTAGTAAAAACATAAATTTTCATAAGGGGCATCCACATAATTAAATACTGTGGTATTTTTGTACTTCTATGTAATGATTTCCAAATTACACCATTCAGTGAAAGAAGTGCAAACTATGTATAAGAATGCTATATCTCATGTAAACAAGAAGTATATAACATATGCAAGCTTCTGTATGTACGGGTAATTTCCAGGAGGCATAAGCTGGAAAAAAATATTGAGTTGGCCAAAAGTTCATTTGGGTTTTTCCGTAACATTTCATGGAAAAATCTGAACTTTCTGGTCAACTCAATAGTTAACTTTGGGGAGAGCTGCAAGACTAGAGGACAGAGGGAAGTAAGCTTAACTTTTCTGTATTTCTACATACTGACTTCAGTTTCATGGTTACATGTTTTTTTTTAATTTTAATGATTTAACCAAGTTCTTTAAAAATGAGACTTAGTCATAGTTAAGTATGACCTAAAGCACCTTTACAAAGGCAACTTCAACACGTGATAATAAAGACAATGAAAAATGTATGTCTTTAATAGCTATAACAGCTACTTTCCTAGATTTTAAAATTTTCTTTATGCATAACTCAAAATTCTTTTAATAAAAAAGAAGAAATCTGGCAATAATAATTATTTTAATGATTAAAATAATCTCAAAAAAAGTAACCAAAAATCCTTCAATACTCATTTTCTGAAGCTTAGCTGTGATACAAACTGTTGCTATATATGGATATTTACAAAAATCAACACAAACAATTAACTAGTGTTTGAGAAGGAAATTCTACCTGTACTGTTTGGGGTAATGAATATCCTGATATTTACTTAAAGTAAAAAAATAATTTATAGTAAAAAAAAAAAAGGTAAACAGTGCAAAGCTAAATAAGTAATTAGCAAAAGGGCTATAAGAAAACTGAATATTAAATTATATTTTGATACTGGCTATTCTAACATAAACCATTATTATTCAGTAAACACTATGGTAAGAAAACCAGATACACTGATATTAAAGAAAATGCAATTATTTAGTGGCAGAGAATCAAGTTAATATTAGGACGCCTACTCAGTGATTAATTTATAACTCTGATGCTCCCCAGTAGCTTGAATTTTACAAATGAAGGAAAAATTTCCCAGTCTCATTAATCAAGTCAATATCAGTTTCTTTGTATACTAATCATAATAACCTCTCATTTTAATTACTGAACATTTTATTTCAACTTTTCTTCTGATTTTTTTTACTTTCTATACCTTAATTTGAGTTCATGTCTCAAGTTCATGTCTACAGTTTCCTTGACACATTCACAAGGTCAAATCTGTCTCATAACTCTATCAGGGCTTTGCAAAATAGCAACTGCTCTGTAAATCACTGCAAGAATGACGCCTCTATGAATGCGTATGCATGTATGTATTAATCTTATTACTTAATGGAAGAAAATCCATGCCTCCTAGTTTCCCATTCATCTTTCCTTTCATAATACCATTAAACTGAAAACCTCTTAAAATTTCTAATGCCTAAGAACACATAACGGCTCAAAAATAGGTAGTGGAGAACATTTTCCTACTTCTGTATATCACATCAGTAATCTATAGAAGAAATACTGGCTTCCAGTCTTCCTAATGCTTGAGAATATTCCCAAAACGTTAATGCCAACAATCTGCTCTAAAAATGAAATTACTTTTCCAGTGGATGTATCTTCTATACATTTTGATAAAAAGCCTTTGATACAGCCTATGCCCCACCCTCAATTCATTATATTCTTAAAGCATCAAGTATACTGAAATGTAATGTGGCCCAGCACATTAAACTGTAAATGATATACATGGTTAGGTTCTGGGTTCTAATTCAGGTTTTCTACTGTTTGGTACTCTAGTTTTTACACAATGAAGGTATTCACAATGTATTTTAAGAATACAAGTAAACTGCTAAATAAAAGCGATTTGATTTTGCCCCCAATCAACAAAAATATTTTTCAACATTTTTAGTTTTTAAATATTTTAGAAAATTAATCAAAGTGAAAGTCCTAAGAAACTAAAATGTGTGATAATGTAGTACACTTGCAAATTACTAATGAAATAATTTAAAAGAAAGCAAACATATTCATCAGATTATGATTTCCTTTTACATATATTTTATCTTAATAGAAAGTGCTCTTAAAACACAAATTAAAAAGCTTCAAATTCTACATTTAATTTCTATACCAACGATAAATCAACATATTTTAAAGTTAGTTGGGGGGGAACCATCCATCTATAACTCAGATTACCAAAAGAGCATACACTTATATTCAGAATTTTATGGCCTAAAAATTGAGAAGTATATTAAAATTGTCTGGGGAAAATAAGCAAAAATGGGGGGGGGGACAAACATATCATTTGGGCATAAGCATATGAATCAAAAAAAAAAAAGAAAGAAAGCTAAGTTGATGAGCATAATCAGATTCTCAACTTTAAAAAACCTTCAGAAAATTTCCAAATTAATTTGTTCAAAGTTGTCACAGCCGCTGAAGAATTATGTATGTATATTGAGATAATCTTCATTGAGTTGTGTTTTGATATATATACTCCCTTCATAATTACCTGAAAGAACTTTTTCCTGGACCCCTTAAAACCTATTTAAAAAAACCTTCAAGTTTCTTCCAGTCACTACATTATTAGAGTCATCAGCGAGCAGAAAGGATATTGATAGAACTGCTGTAGGCACACGTTGCGGTAAGTTTTTCAACTATAAACAATGCTTAATAATTCACAAGTACACAGATATTAACATTTGGTCAACACATGCCAATGAAACAATGAGTCTGGAATCTAAACGTGTTTCTGATCCTAGTGAAATGCTCCAAAACAGAACTATGAAATCACTTATAAAACTAGAGCTGTGTAACAGAGTACAACGACTTGTAATTAAAACTCAGAATCTATAGTCTATTTGTTCTTGGGTGTTCTTAGTTTCCAGCTCTTTTTCTGTCCCACTAAAGAACCCATTCTTAAAAGCTCACGGATAAAATGGAGGTCTTAACTGTCCTCAAAAGATGTTATTTGGAAAACAAATGGAAGGAAAAACATTACCACATATAGCAAACATGAGAGCAAATTACATCTAAATGTTTCCTTTAAACACTCAGAAGGTAGTAATACCATTCATTTCCATAACCACAGCCTTTACTCAGGCTAATTACACTATAGCCCTTTCTAGTCCATTGTCAGAGCAGCATAAATTTTCCTTTGGAGCAAAGTTCAGTTATTTCCCTTCTGTAACTGCATTCCCAAAGGCACCAGATGTCTTCAAATCAAACTAAACCACCTCAGCAAAGGATTAAAGCCCCCATTAATTCCTGACTCAACTTCCCCTAGCTTTACAATCCTGCAGTCAGAACACAGGAAATTACATTTCCTATTCCAGTTAAAACAGTCTACTTTTCATCTCTCTAGAATTTGACCACTCTACATCTCTCTTCTGTCTTAATAGTTCCTTCATTAAAAGGTATTATTTCTTCTTAAAAAAACACAAGACTAAAGCACAGGAAACAAAAGAAAAATAAACAAATTGAATTTCATCAAAATTAAAAATGCTTGTGCATCAAAGAACACTATAGATAGAATAAAAAGGCAACTCACAGAATGGGAAAATATCTGCACTCATATATCTGGTAATAGGCTAACATCCATAACGTATAAAGAACTTCTATAATTCAACAAGTTTAAAACGGTAAAAACATGAATATACATTTCAGCAAACAAGATACAAATGGTCCATAAGCGTAAGAGAAGATGTTCAACACCAGAGAGAAATGCATAATAAGGAAATTAAAGTCAAAGTCAAAATGAGATACCATTCCACCCACCTGGATTGCTATTGGCAAAAGCAACACGAAAGGGATTTCCCTGGCTATCTCATGGTTAGAACTCAGCACTTTCTGTGGCCTGGGTTCAATTCCTGGTTGGGAAACTAAGATTCTGCAAGCAGAGTGGCCAAATAAAATAAAGTAACAATTGTTGGTTGAGGATGTGGAAAAACTGGAACTCTTATGCATTGCCAGCGGGAATATAAAATAGTGTAGTTGCTGAGAAAAACAATATTGGCAAGTTTCTTAAAGAATTAAACACAGAATTACCACATGATTCAGCAATTACATTCCTGGATATATACTCAAGAACTGAAAGCAGGAACTCAAACAGACATCTGTACACTAATGTACACAGCAGCACTGTTCACAACAGTCGAATGCAGAAATAATCCAAATGTCCATTAACTAACGAATGGATAAGGGAAATGTGGTATATGTGTGCAATGGAATATTACTTAGCCTTGAAAAAGAATAAAACTTTGATATGTCCTACAATACAGATGAACCTTAAAAATATGCTAAGTGAAATAATTTAGATACAAAAGGATATAGGAGTCAGTCCACTTATATGAGGTACCTAGAATTGTTATTCAAAAATGCAGAAATTAGGATAATGATCACCAGACACTGGGAAAAGGGAGGAATGTGAAGTTAGTATTTAATGGGTGGAGAGAGTCTGTTAGGGCTGATGAAAAGCTCTGGAGATGAGATAGTGGTGATGTGTGGTTACACAATAATGTGAATACCCTTAATGTCACCAAACACTTGAAAATGGTTAAAATGGTAAATCTTATATTTTAATACAATAAAGTAATGAAGATTCAGCTGAAATCTAACTCTACTAACCTTCTCAGTATTGAACACAGATTACTATACTGACTGGTTGTCAACTGGGTATAAAATGAGTCTTTTTATAAAGTTAGAAAAACTTTTTTAATTAGGCACTTTATTTTTTTAGAGTATCTTTAAACATTGATCAGTGTTTAAAATTTAACCTATAAAATGAAAATGAAGTCATTTATCAGAGAACAACCATACTTAAGAAACTGTACTGTATATTCTTATTCTCTACCAGTTGCTTATTTTCCTCTATTGCTCTTCTTTATGTTGTAGTAGTCTCCTTCATCACACAGTGTATCTTTTTATCCAAATCAGCTAACATTTAAAAGCAAATAATTACATAAATGGAATGATGGTATATAAAACTAAAATGCTACATCTGAATTACATAGATTTTAGAGTATAAACAAAAGGAAAGAGAGGAAGGGGTAGCGTTGCCCTATGAGCAAAAGACATTCCTGCATTTCTAGGTCTATAAGATGAATCATCTTTTTTTAAGTCGCAAACAAGATATAATGGCATACACTATAACACAGTGCTAAGAAGGCTTTGATATAATAATCTATATTTTATCAAAAGGAATTTCCCCAAGGATTATTACATAAATCCCAGAAATTCTGATCCCATGTTTCCACTAAGAACATGGACATATGGCTATATAGACTTAATTAAACAACACCAGTCAACTACTTTTAGGAGCAAACTCAATGACATGCATAATTATCAAAGCAAACCTAAATTTTAAAAATGTTCATCAAATAAAACTGAACAATTAAAACAGTAATAAATTACAAGGATGGAAGCAACTGACTAGATATAAGCACGGAGGAATCTGGGCATACAAATACCATGAATCAATAAAATGGTGTTGCCATCTTAAAAGAAATTTAGTATTATAACAGATTATTGCAAAAGATCCAAGAGCTAAGATAAATATTTGAGGTTTCACACTTTAAGATAGTCTAAAACAAGGGGTCACAGTCATTCTAATCATACTTCTATATCCTAGAATATACAACATACTGAATAAAAGTGTATTGGCTAAATGTATGTGTGTGCTAAGTTGCCTCAGTTTGTGGGTAGAAGGGCATTTAGGAACTGTTTAGTAGCTAGGGAACTCCGTAGCCAAACATAAGCTTGAATTTAAAGGCATGCCATGGGGTAATTATCTCAGTCATAATCTTTAACCTTAAAATTCTGTAAGAAATAATAAAGAATATTTCAACTCCTAAGGCAGCATGAAAGTGAAAGTCACTCACTCATGTCTGACTCTTTGCAACCCCATGGACTATACAGTCCACAGAATTCTCCAAATCAGAATAAAGGAGTGGTTAGCTAGTCCCTTCTCCAGGGGATCTTCCCGACCCAGGTATCAAACGCAGGTCTCCCGCATTTCCAGTGGATTCTTTACCAGCTGAGCCACAAGGCAAGCCCAAGAATACTGGAGTGGGTAGCCTATCCCTTTTCTAGCACATCTTCCCAACCCAGGAATTGAACTGGGGTTTCCTGAATTGCAGGTGGATTCTTTACCAATTGAGCTATCAGGGAATCTCCTAAAGCAGCATGCTGCTGCTGCTGCTAATCACTTCAGTCGTGTCCGACTCTGTGCGAACCCATAGACCTCAAATCAGAAAACTTTTGTTATCACAGTTTAAGGGAGGTTGAAACACTGAGGCAGCAAAGCAAGAAGTCACCTTTCCAGAGGGAAAATGGTAGCTCTTAAAATCACTAGGATGGAGACATTAAGAAATAGGTCCACTAGGAGAAAAAGGGGAGTTAAAATTAACTGGAAAAGCCAGGGATGAGAAGGTGACAGCCTTTAACATATGGTAGGCCAATTTTTCCTTGCTAACAGTGTAATACGTGAGGAGTCATATTGCCTTGACAGTTTATGAAGTTATGCTATCTGCTGAATCCATAGTGCTTTTAAAATGTAGTAAAATATTTGTCATTCTACATGATAAACCATACAGATTAAAAAAAGAAAAAAGGAATGAAGTACAGAATAAGAAAAGCTAAAGTTCTATTTAGAAAGAACAAACAAGAGAGAACTACCAGTGTGGTTCCATATTTAATGTTTCCCCTTACTATAGACAGATACCTAAGCTCTGGTTTACTAATCAGTTCAGTAAATTAATGCTAAAGGCAATAATCCCTATACTTTCAAGTTTTAGATTTCAAAAAGACTAATTACTCTCATTATGCATGCATACATAAAATGGGATGCTTTGGGGCCTAAAAAATCTTTTTATCTTCAATTCTAAAAATATCACCAATCAACAGGTAGTAAGAGCTGAGACAGAAAGTAATGGTATTTTTAATCATAACATTAGAATTCTTTTCTAATGATAACCAGGAGTGAGTTCTAATCAGTCTAAAGTAACTTCCTAAGTGCTAATTCTAGTTCTAAGAGAAAAACTCTACTCAGATAAAAAGCAAAATCTTGTAACACAAAATTCCCCTTTCTTTTCTTTTCTAACAGGATTTGAATAAAGAGATCCCTATCTGTTTTTGAGAGTATAAATAATAAAGTGACAAAATATTATTATAAACTGAGAAGACACATGGCTTTTATTTTTCTTAGATTTATCACTTGTTTCTTTAGAATAATCTTTATGATTTTTAAGAAGCACTTAGTATATAGCTCTTTAAAGAAAACTAACATTTTAACAGTGAGATTAATCAGTGACAATGAAAACTGTTTCTTCCTTAGGAAAACTAAACACTCACTATACAGTAAGAGCAATGACTAGAAATCTTATATGATATTCTATTAGGAAGAGGGCTGATCTTTAATAATTTAACTTCTCCAGAAAATTAATAATCACTATTACTTCCGTACCAAAAGAGCTATATTATTTTGGGCCAAAGAGTAAATGTATGAGGATTTTAAACTTTTTCCTATTCACTTTGCATTTTAAAAATATAATAATTTATAGATTAGAAATTATAATTTTCAAGAAATATATATAAGAAATACATGTTAAATAACAACAGTGAACTGTGAAGGCATGAGCTTTTGTCACTTTATTGTTAATCAATGAATGTTATCCAAAATTATAGATGTAATGTAACTTAATTGTACAACACAAAATTATGCTAATGGGAAAAGCCTGTTGGAATTTACGAAATATCATTAATATTTTTTTACATTGCTAGATGAACATGTGCTTCTCAACTGCTAATAATAAAAGTTATAATTGGTTTAATGAAAACCCATATTGCAAATAGTTGTTCCTGTTTAGAAAAATTCACACAGCTTTAAAAATGGATTAAATCCATTTTAATCCTAATCTACAAATAGATTATAAACAGCAAATATAACTGGTAATTTTTCAACACTGATATCAAACTGAAGTAGGAATGGTAGTGCACACAATTCAAAATGAAGCAAATTAATAAAAACCCAATAGAAATCCAAATTTTCACCTATTATGGCAATTGTTTAATGCTCTGAAGTGAGCACATGCTTTAAACCATGAACAGCAGGGCTCACCATCTATTCCTCTCATGTGCTACAAGGAGAAACATCCTCTTCCACCGTGTTTTGAAGGATGTGCACAACCACTGCACAACAGTCACTTCAAGGTTAACCAGTTACTTTTTGTCCTACTAAATCCAAAAAAATATTAAATGCAACCTTTCCTTTTCATAATGTCTGCCCAGATTAATCCTTTTAAAGTCAGCAAAATCAAAAAAGCACAAGAGATACTTTCAGACACAACTTAAATCTATTGTGCATGAAAAATGTCTAACAAAATGGCAATTTTAATAGATAAATGTAAATTTGAACGCATAATATCAGATGGAAAGTAGCTGAACCACACAGAGAAAACAAGGCTTTCCTTATCTTTAAATCTAGATGTTTTACAGTAAAGAAAATGTTAGAACATGTGAATATTCAACATCTTTTAAACGGGAAAGATTTCTTTGTAAAACATTAATGAAATTAATATAACCTAAAATTATAATTTCTAAAATACAATTAACTAATCGAATTTAAGTATCTTTAGAGATTGAAAAAAAATAAGCACAATGATTTAGAAACCAAATATGCTAAAATGATTATGTAATAATTACATCAAGAATGAAGGTACAGACATTCGTCATATGCTACAAGGGCAACCTCTCTCTCATACACTCACACACACATACACACTTCCTCAGACATACAACACCCTTCCAGAAGATAGTATACCAGTGAGAGCTTACAATTTTAATACAAATCAGAGTCCCACAGTTCAGTTCAACAAAAAGGCAGTTAAAATTTAGCACTCTTAAGATATTCTGAAGGAAAAAGAAATCTCAAAAATATTCCTTTATGATGGAAAGTATCTCTATGTGTTATAAAACATATAGCTTACTATTTCATGTGTTTGGACGACCAGTCACTGCAGGTGTAGTAGTGAGGTAGCATTACTGTCCCCTTCTTGGGACTGATGTTTTCATACGCTGCCCTTCCAGAGAGGTCCAGGGTTTTTTTTAATGATGACAATCAATTACCAACAAATGTATAATTTCTTTTATTAAATATCTGTTTTTCTAAATCAATCTGTGAAATATTTCAGAGACAACTGTTATTTGCAGTAGTGTTTCATCAATAAACTTTCCTAGGGAACCACTTACTACCTGCTGTGTATACATTTGTAAATCAGTGGGCAAAGAAAACCAAAGGATGACAGGAGATGAAACACCAATCAATCCAGCTGTCAAAGAGGACTGTAATTTTTAAAAATCCAATAATGTTTTGAGATTTAAAAAATTAACCACAAGCTGTACCCTACACTATTAAACTTTCTAATCCTTTTCATGATTCATAGCCATCTTCTACACAATATTCAAAGACTTTTCACCTATGCTTATCTTAATCACTGCCAATGATTAAAACATGCCGTGCTATGGTTAGAGGGCATATTAAGGTATGAAAAGTACACACTGAGAAAACAAGAATGAGAGAGAATGTGGAAATATATGCAGCTAAAATATGGGAAGAGAAGGAAAAGAGTGCTCTACCTAAACACTCATTAAGTCACCATCATTCTGTAAAATGTACAAAGTGCTTAAATCATACACACACATTTGTCAGACATGATAATTAGTGTTAATCTTCAACAGAAAAAAAAAAAAAACGGAAAATGAAAAATGTGAAAAAGGAGGTGATTCTTCATTCCCTGGCCCAAAAGAAAAAGAAAATCAAGCATGATATCACACTGCCTTAATGTTGAAAAGCTCCCCTTAAATGTCTTTTAGCCACCACAGTCAAACTGGTGTAAGTGCTTTGGCAAGGTGGGATGCATTCCATCACATCCGCAAAGGCCTGCTTTTCTCTGTTGGTGGTTCAGCTTATGAAGAACATGTATGCAAAATAACAGCTCTCACATTGCTTCAAACTCATCAATACGTTGCTTTGTATTGCCTTGCCGAATCTGTCGCAGAGTCTTGTACTTATCACGGCCTGCTTTAACATTCTCAGCATGAAGAACATCATTTTGTGTTTTCTTGGTTTCATCTCTGGCTTGGGCTAATTCTGAACTTAATGCCTGTTTAAAAAATGAAGAGTATGACTATTATTATTTTCTTAGATTAAAAAAAAATCTATGGAAAAGGTTTAAAGACAAAAATACATATATAACACATCTCTGTACTATATTAAAATTTCCACTGTGAAATTTTTTCTTTAAATTGTTTGTTTGTTTTACTAATGGTGGGGGATAGTGGTTAGAAAGGAATATCCATGGCCTTTCATTTCTATACTCTGCAACTATGATTTGTGTGTTATTCTAAATTTCCTTAACCTTTTCATCTGATACCTGAAATGACTTAAAAAGGTTCAATGTAGCCATTATGGTTTGTGTTACCGTAAGATCTAAAATCTATACCATGAGAGAAACTGTCTCCAAAAGGATAATATTACCACTATCACCTCATTTTCCTTATTAATATTTAAAATTTCACAATTTAAAAATTAGAGAACTTATTTTAGTAAGTTCTCCAATGGGTATACTACTACTACTGAAATTTACTATTTTGACCTAATTATGTACAAATAAGCTGACCTTCTGCCATTACAAAATCTGAAGAAAAAAGTTAGATTCTGTATGTCTTACAGGTAGTCTTTTAAATTATCATTGCTTTATATGTATACTGTTTAAAAACAAAATTTGTTTCTTAAACACATTATTAACATTAGGTTAAAAGCTATAATTAAATAATAACTTACTAATTAAGGTCTCTACACAAGGCTAACAAACATCTGGTAACAAGGACATACAATGGAAAAAATAATATGCCTGTAGGCCAAGCATTTACAAACCAACCACAAGGCCAGCAGAGCCAAACACTTCCAAAAATCAAGTATTCCTTTTTAGTAAGTTTGTTTTAACAAATGGGGGAAATGCAAACTATATTTAAATGTCCATACAAACTGCAAATTTAAATACCTGAAGTTGCTTTTTAACACGCTCATTTTTCTGTGTTTCTGTCACACGTTCCTCCTCACTTCTATGGTTCATTACCCCATCATTTGATAATTCAGCGCTAGCCTCAGCATTATTCTCATCATGCTCATCGTGTTCATTTTCTGTCGGAGGAATGACTGGTGGTGGTGGAGGCGGAGCAGACATCACAGTCTTTAACTCTTCCTTGGTCTTTTCCAAGTCTTCCTGGGCTGCAAAAGCCTAAATATAAAAAACAGCTTATCAGCAACTTACTTTTAAAACCAGTAATTAAAAGAATCAAGTCATCCTTTCTTTCTATATATCAAGGTAATAAAAACAAGCCCCAGTGATAGAAGCTTATTTTCAGAATTAAAGACACCACTGTGCAAATCCTAATAAAACTGCTAATTCTAGCAAGGATTATCAATTGTTGCTAAAATTGTTGTACAAATGGTTGATGAGAAAATGGATATAGGTATAATGACAAAGAAATTCACATGTGATAGATTACATTTTAACAATGATAAAATATAATCAGACATGGGAAGAATAAGACTGCTATTACTCTAATCCCATGATCAATTAAAACAACTAATGGTGGGCCAATCAGATATTATCTTCTGATATAATGTAACAGGAAATATCGAACATCACCAATTGTCTAATTATATCATGCTGGGTTGCCTGGAAAAGTCCTAATGTAATTATTAACAACACTCTCTTACACTCTCAAAAAGTGTTCCAGTTTGGATAATAAATTATATGAAAATTTCACTTATGAGGCATCATAACCAGAAACTTTTAACTTGAATCCTTCAAGCTTTTAGATTTATCTTTGAGCTTACAAGAATACTGAAGGAAAAAAGACAAGCTGAATGACATCATAAGGAAACTAGAAAAATACAGGAGGGACAATGTGGATCCTTTTAATAAATCAGTATCACAGAAACAAGAACTGTCCTACTAAAAGAGAGCAAACAGATGCAATGCAAAGTCCTACTTTGGACACTGGCTTGGCAAATTAACTAAAATAGACTTTTGGGGTCAATTCTGAATATTGTGTGCCCAGAAATATACCCACGCATATATGGTTAATTAACTTACAAGAAAGCAACCAAGAATATAGATTGGGGAAGGGAAACTAGACAGTCACATGCAAAAGGATGAAACTGGATGCCTACTGTACACACCACAGAGAAATATCAACCCAACATGGATCAAAAGACTTGAACACAGGACCTGAAACCATAAAACTTTTCAAGAAAATATAGATAGTAGTGCCTTGATATAGGGCTTGGTGATAAATTTTTGGATTTGACACCAAAAGCAAAAACAATACAAACAAAAACAAACAAACAAAAAAAAACAAAAGGCTTTGCAAAGCAATATATATATACACACATATATATATATCAAGAATATGAAGAGCAAGATACAAAACGGGAGAAAATATATGTGAATTATAGGCCTGATAAGGTGTTAATACCCAAAATATGTGAAGAATTCATACAGCTCAACAGAAAAGAAGAAAAAAAAACCCTAACAGTATTGTTTTTAATGAGCAAATGATATGAACAGACATTTTTTCTAAAGAAGACAGAGATGGCCAACAGGCACATGGAAAGATATTCAACATCATTAATCATCAGGGAAATGCATATCAAAACCACAATGAGATAACACATCATACCTGTAAGAATGGCTACTATCAAAAAGACAAGAAATAACAAATGTTGGTAAGGATGTGGAAAAAAGGGAACACTTGTTCACCTTCACTGGGAATGTAAACTGGAGTAGCCACTGTGGAAAAGAGTATGAAGATCTCTTAAAAAATTTAAAAACAGAACTACTATATATAATCCAGCTATTCTACTGAGTATTTATCCACAGGAACAAAACGCTAATTCGAAAAGATATATACATCCCCTATGTTCATTGCAGCATTATTTATTTACACAACAGCCAAGATATGGAAGAAACTAAGTGTGCATCAGGAGATGAACAGATAATGAAAAGGCAGTATACGTATACTGTACTGCTGTTCTTTCATCACTAGGTCATGTCTGGCTCTTTGCACCCCCATGGACTGTAGCTTGCAAGATTCCTCTGTCTGTAGGAGTGTCCATGCAAGAATTACTGGAGTGGGTTGCCATTTCCTTCTCCAGGGGATCTTCCTGACCCAAGGATTAAACCCAAGTCTCCTGCATTGAGGGCAGATTCTTTATTGCTGAGCCACCAGGGAAGTCCCCATACAATGCAAATATAAATATAAATACAATATGTTCAAATATTAAGATTTGGATTTCCAAAATCTTAAGATACTGGACTTCCATCCAGTACACATATACAGTGGAATATTATTCAGCTATAAAAAGAAAATATTGCCATTTGCAACAACACAGATGGACCCTGAGGGTACTGTGCCAAGTAATATAAGTCAGACAGAGAAACCAAATTACCTCACTTATCTATGGAATCTAAAAAATCAGAAAACAAACAAAACAACTGAGCTTATGGATACAGAGAACAGACCAATGGTTACCAGAAACAAAAGTGGAAGAGGAATGGGAGAAGGGAATTAAAAAGTACAAACTCCCATGTATAAAATAAATGAGTCATAGGGATATAATGTGCAGCATTACATGGACTAACATGGACTATAGTTAACAATATACTCTATATTTCAAAGTTGCTAAGAAAGCAAATCTTAAAAGTTTACATTACAAGATGAAAATTTCTGTAGCTATATGATGATGGATGTTAACAAGACTTACCATGATGATCATTTCACAACAGATACAAATACCGAACCGTATTATACACCTGAAAGTACATTATATGTCAATTATATCTAAATAGAAAACTTCTGAACACAGTCTAAGATGAGATGAAAACTGACTAAAATGGACAGTATGTAGAGCATGAGCTCACTCTGGACACACAACTGCACTGTTGTCGTTCAGCCACCAGGTCGTGTCCAGCTCTCTGCCACTCCATGGGCTGCAGCATGCCAGGCCTCCCAGTCCCTCCCTCTCCCAGAGTTTGCCCAAGTTCACGTCCACTGCATCGGTGATGCCATCCAACCATCTCATGCCCTGTCACCCTTTTCTCCTGCCTCCAATCTTTTCATGCATTCTGCATCTTTCCCAATGGGTTGGCTCTTCGCATCAGGTGGCCAAAATACTGGAGCTTCAGCTTCAGCATCAGTCCTTCCTATGAATATTCAGGGTTGATTTCCACTAAGATCGACTGGCTTGATCTCCTTGCTGTCCAAGGGACTCTCAACAGTCTTCTTCAGCATGACAGTGCAAAAGCACCAGATTCAAAAGCATCAATTCTTCAGCGATACCAATGTATATGTATACACATACATGCATTCAATATGTCAGCAAATTTGGAAAACTCAGCAGCGGCCACGTCAGTTTTCATTACAATCCCAAAGAAGGGCAATGCCAGAGAATGTATAAACTACCACACAATTGCACTCATTACACATGCTAGCAAAGTAATGTCCCAAATCCTTCAAGCTAGGCTTCAGCAGTACATGAACCAAGAACTTCCAGATGTACAAGCTGGGATTCAAAAAGCTAGAGGAACTAGAGATCAAATTGCCAACATTAACTGGATCGTGGAGAAAGCAAGAGAATTCCAGAAAAATATCTACTTCTGTTTCATTGACTACACTAAAGCCTTTGATTGTGTGGATCATAACAAACTGAAAAATTCTTAGAGATGGGAATACCAGACCACCTTACCTGTCTCCTGAGAAACCTGTACACAGGACAAGAAGCAACAGTTAGAATCAGACATGGAACAATGGACTGGTTCAAAATTGGGAAAGGAGTACAACAAGGCCGTATACTGTCACCCTGCTTATTTTAACTTCTATGCAGCGCATATCATGTTAAATGCCAGGCTGGATGAATCACAAGCTGGAATCAAGACTGCCAGAGAAATATCAACAACCTCAGATATGCAGATGACACCATTCTAATGGCAGAAAATGAAGAGGAACTAAAGAGCTTCATATAGAGGGTGAGAGAGCAGAGTGAAAAAGCTGGCTTAAAACTCAACATTTAAGAAACTAAGATCATGGCATCCAGTTCCATCACTTCATGGCAAACAGAAGGTGAAAAAGTGGAAGCAGAGACAGAGTTTATTTTCTTGGGCTCCAAAATCCCTGGGGATGATGACTGCAGCCATGAAATTAAGACGCCTAGCTTTCTAGGAGAGTTATGAGAAACCTAGACAGCATATTAAAAAACAGATATAATTTTGTCAACAAAGGTCTATGTAGTCAGTTATGATTTTTCCAGTAGTCATGTACGGATGTCAGAGTTGAACATAAAGAAAGTTGACAGCTGTAGAACTGACGCTTTCGAATTGTGGTGCTGGAGAAGATCCTGCAAGTCCAGCAAGGAGATCAAACCTGAATATTCATTGCAAGGACTGATGCTGAAGCTCCAATATTCTGGGCACCTGATGGGAACAGCCAACTCATTAGAAAGACCATGATGCTGGGAAAGACGGGAGGGCAGAAGGAGAAGGGGGCAGCACAGGATGAGATAGTTAGATAGCATCACCAACTCAATGGACATGAACTGAAGCAAACTCCTGGAGATAGGGGAGGGGAGAGGAACCTAGCATGCTGCAGTCCATGGGGTTGCAAAGCATAAGGGCACAGCTCAGAGACTGAACAAGAGCAACACACATGCACACAGGAAGAGATCCTGGAAGGATGTGCACTGCCATGTTAAAATGCTGGTCCTAGTTTGTGGGAATGTGATTTTTCTTTTACATGCATTTTCTAATTTCTATAATTCACAGGATGTGTTTCTGTGATACATTATTTGTATAAGTTTATGTGTCCCTGAAGTTCATAAATCATTCCTAAGAGGGATACAATTCTAATAAAGGAAGTGTTAACATATAAGTTAACAGTGCTTTCACTTTTCTGGAGTTCTATGTACATATATGGGCTTCCCACATTGCCTGCCAATGCAGGAGATGTGAGTTCGATCTCTGAGTTTGGAAGATTCCCTAAAGAAGGAAACAGCAACCCACTCCAGTATTCCTGTCTGGGAAATCCCATGGACAGAGGAGCCTGGAGGGCTACCGTCCATGGGGTCACAAAAGAGTCAGACATGACTTAGCAACTAAACAACAACACGTACATGTATACATAACTCTCAATAAAAAAAACTCCCCTATGAAACCCAAAGTGCTACAAAGAAAATTTAAGAGTGAAAGAAAACCATTTTAGCTAATAAGTACATGTTGTAGAAAAGTCATAGAACTATATATACCTTTGGGTGTAAAAAACAATTATTATAGTTACATTTAAAAGTTTAAAGTCTGAATTAACTCTCCTACCTTATATTCCCCACCCTTCCGAGTAAAGCCTTATTTTTCACTTTTTTGCCATTTCAGACAACAGTGGTTTCACATACTTAGGAACTCCGAAATCTCAGTATCATTTTGATTACATTCTTCTAATTCAACTTTATAGCCAATCATTTGGTTGCCACAGCCCTCTGAGTCTATCAAAAAATGTCCTTCAACAATTCCTGTCCCTCTCTTTTCTCAATGCCACATCCTTAGTGAGTAATTAGCTCGTAAGTAATCCTGCCCACTATCATAATCCATCCATCATTTTGATTGCTAAGCTGTTTTTATAAAACCATGCTTCATGTTACAAACGTGTTTTGAAATCTTCAGAGCCCAAAGTCTACAGATACTTCCCAACATCTTTCCTTTGAGCAGGGCGTTTACTTAAAGCCTTTCACAGCTTAATGACTTCTCTAACTTTCTAGCCTCAACTCTCAGAGTTCCTGAAATCAGATTCTTCCTATGCTCATTCAATTCCTACAATCTGGAATGACTGTCTCTTCAGTCCCCATCTTTTCTACCCTCAAATTGAATGTCATTCAAGAGCCAGCTTAAACTTTTAAGGGTGGGTGTCCCCAACACCTGCCTCATTTCTAAAGAAACTAACACTTCTGTGTTCCCAAAGTACTTATTAGCTTTTATCACTATATTAAAATTAAACTACAATATGTACACATTCACACAGTGGTATCTCTTCCCCTCAAAATCATGACTGTTATCTTAATCTCTATAAATTCAGCATATGCTGGGTACAAAATAGGTGTTTGGTAAATGATAGTGATGAACAAATGATTACTTTGTGTTGCCACTCAGTAGCCTCCTCTTCCTTTTTCTTCTTGGCTTCCTCTAGAAGTGCAATCTTGGCAGTGAATTCGGCAAGTTCTGCTGCCTAAAATAAATGAAACAATTGCCAATACTAAAAAACATAATAGAATTTCAATAATTTAAGTCAAAAAAGCTTTAATACACATGAACTGTTTCTTCTTTTTTGGCCAAGTCTGTGGCTTTTAAGATTTTTAGTTTCTCCACCAAGGACAGAACCCACGCCCCCTGCAGTAAAAGTGCAAAGTCCTAACCACTGGATTGCCAGGGAATTCCAACATGGACTCTTTTTATATGTTTTTCATACAGCCTTCCATTTAAAAAAAAAAGGAACTATTTCTTTAAGATCATAAAAATCTTATTTGTATTATAAGCTCATAAGGAGACAAAGTGAGACTTTTTTTAAATTATTCTATGTACACAAAGTTACTCCAGTTTTCACAGCAAGAACCTAGGAGCTACTTTTTAACTTTCATCAATAAAATATTTGCTAATGCTTACAGAAGGAAAAAAAAGAAAAAATTGTTTACATAAGGCTTTTTATAGCACTTTTTCAAATAATCTCATTTGACTCCCTATTAGGTGGTTTTATTCTATTTTTCAAAGGGAGGGATCTGAGACTCAGAAAGACCCAAAGACATACAGCAAGGAAATGCCTAAACCAATATTTAAATCTCAGTTCTTCTAGGTGTCATGCATACTCATCATTTGCAAGTCCAGTAAATACACACAAAAAAATCCAATCATGACCCATCTTATAAAATTATGATTATTTTATAAAACTTATGATTATCTTATAAAATTTAGAAAATAGATAATGGCAATTTATCTAAAGCAAAACATGCCAGTAGCTTATATAAAATCTAAGGGATCAGAATCCTTTGTTAGCTACAAGCTCTATGTATATTTTATGGTTTTATTTCCAGGTTTCTTTTTAAAAGAATAAACAAACAGTTTAGGCTCATTTCCAAACTCTGTCATTAAGTTACTTGGATCTTTGGTTTGCTTTAAAGAAAGTATAATATACCCAATTTTACAGAAGTTTTTTCTTTCTTTTTTTTTTCAGTTTCCATTATCTGAACTTATTTTCTTATTAGTCCTCATTGGCAAACAAAATTTTTACTGTTGATTTTGGGTACAACACACTTCTGGCAGTGGCTGCACAATATTGATCATTTATTTATTACAGTAAATAAATATACAACCTCCAAACTGTCTATTTTTACACTGATACTACCTTTATGATGACAGGTATTCCTCTGTCTGAATACAGAAAATGGTTCATTTATTTCATGGTTTTCATGTTTCTTTGTTGTTCTACTTACTGCTTTAAAATACATTCAAATAAAAAGGTATTTGAATGTATTTTAGGAATTCATGTTTCAGCTTCCCTGGTGGCTCAGCTGGTAAAGAATCTACCTGCAATGAAGGAGATCTGGGTTCAATCCCAGGGCTGGGAAGATTCCCTGGAGAAAGGAATGACTACCTACTCCAGTATTCTGGCCTGAAGAATTCCATGGACTGGATAGTCCATGAGATCACAGAGTGAGACACGACTGAATGACTTTCACTTTCACAAAGATATGTCTTTGCAGTGAGTGCACATATACCATAGTGAGGAGAGCTGAAAACACGTTTAACCAACACCTTTGTGTTCAGAGGGCTTCCCAGGTGGCTCAGTGATGAAGGAGTCCACCTGCCAGGCAGGAGACACAGGAGATGCGCCAGTTCGACCCCTGAGTCGGGAAGATCCCTTGGAGGAGGAGATGGCAACCCACTCCAGTATTCTTGCCTGGAGAATCCCATGGACAGAGGAGTCTGGCAGGTTATAGCCCAAAGGGTCGCAAAGAGCTGGACATGATTGAGCTACTGAGCATGGAACGATGCATTTGTGTTCAGAGGATATATAGTCTGAAATTGTGGGACAGATTTTATCCATGCTTTTGCCTGAACTTTTCTTTTTCCCTAATAGAACCCAGGTTCCCTTACCAGCTGCTCCTGATTCTTCATCTGGTCGGCAGCCTGTTTCGCTAGAGCAGACTTGGCCTCTTCAGCAGCTCGACGCTCCTTTTCAAGCCTTTCTGCCTCTTCTTTTGCTCGTTTTCGTTCCTGGTCCAATTCTAGAGCTTTTCGAGTCTGTTCTTCCAGTTCTGTCAAATATATGTATCCCCCAAAACAATGATTAACTCTAATTTTCTCATTATGAAAATAAGCTGAAATATAGCAAGGAACATGATCTGTAAAGTTTTTAAAAATTAGCACAACTTTAAATGAACATACACCTCATTTTTAACTTGAAAAAGGCCTAATACATTTTAAAACTCTATTTACACTCCAAAAATAAAAAGAAATGAAAATTCTTTATAACTCAAGTTCTATCCTAACTCTAGGAAGCATATCCTTTATTTTTTAAAAATATTCTCTCCAAAAGAGAATCCTCCTACACTGTTGGTGCGAATGTAAAAACTGGTACAGCTACTATGGAGAACAGTATGGAAGTTCCTCAAAAAACTAAAAATAGATTATATGACCCCAAAATCCCACTCCTGGGCATATACCAAGAGAAAACCATAATTTAAAAATACATATGCACCCCAATGTTCGCTGCAGCACTATTTACAACAGCCAAGACACAGAAGCAACCTAAATGTCCACAGACAAAGGAATGGATGGAGAAGATGTGGTACATATATACAATGAAATATTACTCAGCCGTAAAAAGAACAAAATAATACCATTTGCAGCAATATGGGTGGACCAGAGACTGTCAGACTGAGTGAAGTAAGTCAGAGAAAAACAAATATCATATGATATTGCCTATATGTGGAATCTAAACAAAAGGGTACAAACAAACATATTTACAAAACAGAAGTAAAGTCATAGATGTAGAAAACAGACTTTGGTTACCAGGTGATGGGGGTGGAGGGAGGTGATGGGGGTGGAGGGAGGTACTGGGACTGACATATACACACTATTATATGTAAAACAGGTAAATAAGAACTTGCTGTATAGCACAGGGTACTCAATTCAATACTGTGTAATGGACTATATGTTAAAAGAATCTTTAAAAAAAAAAGAGAGGGGATATATGTATAACTGATTCACTTTGCAGTACACCTAAAGCTAACACAACATTGTAAATCAATTACAATTCAATGAAAATTCAAAAAAACAAATGCTTTCTCCAAACTTTTTTGAGAAAAGATATTCTTCTTTTAAAGTTTTAATTTCGTTCATGCTGGGACTCGTTGTGGCGTGTGGGCTTACTCGAGTTGCAGCACAGGAGCTCTACAGGACTTGGGCTCAGGAGTTGCGGTGCTCAGGCTCTCTAGCTGTGGTGTCCAGGTTTAGTTGCCTTGTGGCATGTGGGATCTTAGTTCCCTGAACAGGGATCGAACCCATGTCCCCTACATTGGAAGGTAGATTCTATTCTTTACCACTGGACCAACAAGGAAGTTCCCTCTCCAAAGTTCTGACCAAACAAATTGCTATCTATTAAAAAAAAAAAACTTATAAAATAGCACACTTTAAAACTTGTGGAAATTTTTACTTATCTAAACTATTAGATAAGTAAACCCAAGACATTAAGACTGAAAACAATACTTACTGACTCAAACAGAAATTTTGATGTGGACTGTATGAATTACTGAAAATTTTGAATTATTAGTACACATCTATTCCTCAAGCAGGAAGATAAGAAACTAGTATTTGGTGACGAATGAGATGAATTTTAATCCTTAAGTATACAGATCATAAAGTTAATTCTCTTATTCTAATGAGCTGAGTGAGAAAGGAAAATATTACTAGCATAAAGCCAAAAGAGTTTAAATCAATTTGAAAGTACTAATTTTAAATATTATTCTGACAATCTGTGTTAAGTAGCAAGGACATCTGTGACAGAAGACAAGAGAATGTCATATATGAAGATGGGTGCAATGTCCTACAAAGGCTGACTCTCCCATTCTGTATACTTTAGAAAAGAGGGAAACCTAAAAATCTATATGTCAAAAGGTTTGAAATCTAACTGTCACATACAAATCACCTTACTGTTCTTATGTTTCCTGTTTTTGGTCAGAACTAATTTAAGTAACTAAAACTAGTTTAAGTAACTACAGTTAAGACTTGGGAGAAGGCAATGGCACCCCACTCCAGGACTCCTGCCTGGAAAATTCCATCGATGGAGGAGCCTGGTAGGCTGCAGTCCATAGGGTCACCAAGAATCGGATATGACTGAACGACTTGACTTTCACTTTTCACTTTCATGCTTGGAGAAGGAAATGGCAACCCATTCCAGTGTTCTTGCCTGGAGAATCCCAGGGATGGGGGGGCCTGGTATGCTGCTGTCTACGGTGTCGCACAGAGTTGGACACGACTAAAGTGACTTAGCAGCAGCAGTAGCCGAAAAGACTTGGGAGAATTTGAGAAGATTGGGAAGAAAAATGACTTTAAACTCTAGATAAAGTGAAAAATTCTATGTGGCTATTTGGCTATAAAGATGAAATGTATGTAACAAAGGATGTTACTGAAGCTAAATTCTAGAATTAATGCATTTTAGTATTTGTCTTCTAAAACTTAAGACATCAGAGCTAGCTAACTAGTCCCTCTAACTCTTATTATAATATTCTATCTGGTTGACTGACATATAAAATAAAGCTCACAAAGTTCATGACTTTATCCTTCTTCTAAAAAAGTAAACAAATAATTAGAAAAAGTTTACAAATGAAAACAAAGCTTTCTCTCATAATAAAAATTCTTTCTGTACTATGATATAATACTGAAAAAGAAGTCTGGGTTACAAAGTTAACTTCAAAATAAATATTTCTATCATTTTTTTTTTTGGTAGTATTAATTTGAGGAACAGGAGATAAAGCAATGATTGCTCTGTGGTATATTAAGAATTACAAAGAAGTCTAATTTTTTAAACATTGAGAAATTAACTGAAAACTGCAAAACTACTCTAGCCTCTTCTAGAAAGTAAGATTTTGAAATGCCATACCTCTCACAAAGATCCTCCTGCTTTCCCCTCCAGTGAACTATAATTTATAAACTACAACTCACTGATCAAACCTAACCCAGTATCTTATTTTTGTAAATAAAGTTTTCCTGGAACTCACACCCTCACTCATTTAGGTATTGTATATGACTGCTTTCATGCTGCAGTGGAAGAGCTGAAAGCTATAGCAGATCATGTGGCTGCAAAGCCTGAAATATTTACTACCCAAACCTTTACAAAGGAGTTTGTGAGCCCATGAATTAGAGTATTTTAGGAGTTCCCTGGCAGTCCAATGCTAGGGCTCAGTGCTTTCACTGCCTTGGCCCCAGGTTCAAGCCCTGCTGGAGAGAACTAGGATCCCGCTGGCCACGTGGCACAGCCAAAAAAGAGAAGACAGTATTTCTATGAAAAACATCCCCCAGACCTTGGATCAAGGTAGAAGCGCTTGAGGAGAAGGATTAGATAAGGAAAGTTAGTAACATCAATGTTTTTACCCATCTGGGTCATAAAAATCTAGAACTAGAACCTATAATTTTTGAGGATCTGGCAAGTGGGAAGGCAAGGAATCTGGCTTCTTTTAGAATCTCAGCTCTTTCAGGATGAAGGGGGAAAGTTTCCAGAATAAATTGTTTCTCTAATAGTACACAGCATACTGATGTAGATGGTTATGGAAGTTAAAGTAGGAGTAGACCAGGAAGTCTAAGTTCAAGCTAATAAAATTTGTGAGTTTCTCCTTCTTAATCAGGTTTGAATATAAGTACCACTTGATTTTGACAAGTCTAAGACTTTACAAGCCAAATGATCTCTAATGTTACCCCAAGGGCAAAGATTGGAAACTATAAAATTGCAACAGTTATAAGTAAAAAATATATTAATAAAAAAAAATCTCAGAAGGAGTGTAGATTTTTTTTTCTTCCTCTTTCTAGTCTAGGGCAATAGTTTATTTTTACACTGGAGAAAGAACTAATACTATTGATATTATAAAACAAAAGCAAATAAAAGCCCTATTATTAAAATTCTTAAAAATCACAGAAAAAGAATATGATCATAAATTACTCGCTGAAAAAGCAATTTTAAAGTATCTGTACTACATCTAAGCAATGAAGTATTGTGTTACTATAAAAAATTAAGGAAGGTATCTTGGAATACATATGGACTTTCAAGATTATGTTAATTGAAAATAGCAAGGTGCAATTTAAGAAACAAGTGGAGAGAAAAGCATATCTTTGTGTGTGTATCAGGTACTTACTAATTTTATATACAAAAACTGGTATGTAATAGTCCTAGCAGAGTGGAATAAAGGCAGAGCCTGCAATTTCTATCAAGCTGAGAAAACAGAGATCTAGACTCTGGAACTGCAAAAGCATCCAGGATTTCAAGATCCTGAAAAGAAATAAATAGAAAAGTCTCAAAATCTGTGTGTTACTTCCCCTCAAGATATTTGCCAACTCCTAAAATGTACACAGATGGGCTCAAATACTACAGAAACAAGTAAAAAGTAGCTGTGAGAGTGCAAAGAGCTGATCTGAGAGATTAACACCCTCTTGCAGTTTGGGAATCAAAGGCTGGATTCAAGGCCCTTTAAGATAATAGAACTGTCCTCGTAAATACTCAAGTCTTTCAGATGATGCCCCCAAATGGCTACAGACTGGCAGTAAGGGAAAACTAGAAAGAGACCAACCTTAACAAAGCCTGAAACCCAGAACAGCTCCATCAAAGTGATCTGCAAATATTCTGCCTGTCAAAAGAAAATTAAATCCTCTCTAGAAGAAAATGTAGGCCTTTCTTGGTGGCTCAGATGGTAAAGAATATGCCAGCAGTGCAGGAGACCTGGGTTCAATCCCTGGGTTGAGAAGATCCCCTGGAAAAGGGAATAGCAACCCACTTCAGTATTCTTGCCTGGAGAATCCCATGGAGGAGGCTGATGGCCTCTGGTCCATGGGGTTGCAAAGAGTCAGACAAACTGAGTGACCCCACCCCCCTCCCCCACCAGCCCTGAAGGAAAATAACACCATCTAAAGTCTCTGTAACTTTTTCACATACAGTGTCATGCATCTAATCAAAACTACCAGTCATACCAGAGAGGACCAAACGAGGCCCTTTAAAATCCCCTCCTCCATCCTAAAAAGGGAAAACAGACTACAGAATAGACCCATAAATTGGCCAGACATTGGGGTTAATAAGCAAGGTCATTAAAAGAATTATGACTGATACTGCTCATCTAGGAGAACCTGGAAAAAAAGCAAAGCATGAGGAAAAAATCAAAAGCCAGACAAACACTGGAAATAATGCAGAAATGGATTTTCAGAAGTCAAAAAAAAAACCCTCTGCAAAGATGCAAGGGCCAGAGTCCCATTTGTAACTATAAAAGTTCAATTTACCAATCTTTTTCTTATGACTAGAACATAATCTTTCCTTTACTACCTTCTAGAAACTCCATACCACCTTTACCTTTAGGCTCACCATCTACAATCGCTTCATAAAGACAACCAGCTAAACGCTCAGCTCTTTGACAGAGACTAAATACACTGCTAATTTTATTTTAGCAAAACAGTGAGCTACACACTAGAATCATGCATTAAAGCAGAAAAAAGAAGCCTCCATCTCAAAAAAGATAAAACATTTATAACCACCAAACAAACAGCAGAACTGTAAGTGTGAAGAGTGTGTTAAGCTCCTTCCTTGGCTAAAAATGATACATTAAAGGAAGAAAATCTGAAAGAAAAAAAAAATGTACACACACACACACGGGCAGTGGTGGAGAACTTAACAGAAAAGCATGATTATAAGTGCCAACTTAGAAGATAAATCAGAGTTATGGAGGTTTCATCACATTCAAAAACTGTTATCACATCCTCAACCCACAGAAGTTTGCAGCAAAAACATTTCAACAGCTGATCTTCCTCTCCTGGAGTTTCCATTTCCAGAATATCTTCTCCAGGAGCTCTCTCTTCAGAAAAGTACTGTGAATAACTAGAATAGGAAGTCACAGAAGACTGGAGGAAAGGAATAGTTAACACAGCAAAGAGAAAACTACCAACCTAGGAATGAACCAGGAAGTGCGTCACCTCACAATAGCTTGGGAGGAGAGGGTTTATTCTGTGAAACAGCAGCATATTCAGATTGTTGACTTAAATGGAAGAGCCTAGTCTTGGCAGATATTAAACTCTTCTATAGACATTAGATGTCTTCTTATAAACTAAATGGCTAATATGTTTTTCAAGTAATTAATATTTTCCATTTCTCAATTTCAGGATTATAAAAGTACATAACATATAACCATTAACAACTAATACCATAAAAGATTAAAGTAACATGGCAGCCCAAGAGTCACCTTACCTTGAAACATGCTTCCTACCATTTATTGTATAGCTATGACTTACTTATGAGACACGTCAGTTAAAAATCTTTTTAGATACAACTAGTAAGTGAACTCTGTGGCACTGGCAAGTCAACAGGCAAACTAGTACACGGAACCAAGTCTAGCAATAGATTCACACACAGAGACTTCTGGATTTATGACAAAGGGGATGCTATGTACGGTACAAAGTCTTAGCAATAAATGGATCTGGGTCAGTTAGAAATACATATGGGTAAAAAATAAACCTTGAGCCTTACAAAAGTCACATATATGGACTATGGACAGAAATGTGAAGGTAAAACAAAATTTCTAGAAGGTAGTAAATAACAACACACTCATAATCATAAGGAAAAAGAGTGATAAACAGAGCTTAAAGTTGACTGTCTTTTCATTAAAAGACACCAACCATTAAGAGAGTAAAAAGGTATACCGTGGAGAGATTTTTTTTTTTAAAATACATGTAAAGATTTCCTTTACATGATTAATAGGATCAACAGATCAATAGGAAAAAGAAGAAAATGCAATGTTTTTTTTGAACGGGCAAAACAAGTGAAAAGGCACTTCAGAGAGAGCTATACCGATTTGCTAAGGTGCTCAAAGTCATCAGTCATCAAGGAAATACATTGTACTAATTGTATTCACTACAATGGCTAAACAAGCAAAAAAGAAATCCTGACAATAATGAGTGGTGGATGTAATGATGAAGATGTAGAGCACTGGCAGGAATGAAAATTGATACAACCACTTTGGGAAATGAATGGCAGTATCTACAATAGCTCTGTACAGCTGTGATCCTGCAATTCCACTCACAATTCCAGGTGTGTATACTCAACAAATTGGTGGGTAAGTACACCAACTACTATCTTCAAGAATGCTCATAGCAGCCTGATTTTATAATACCTTCAAACAGGAAATATCCCCAATGTCTATCACCAGTAGAATGGATAAACAGGTAAACACGTGCAGTCAAATATTATACAATAATGTAAAAAAAAAAAAGAAAAAACTACAGCTATCTGCAAAGTCTGAGCAAAAAGAAGCCAAAAATAAGTACACATGAATTTCTATGTGTTCAAACACAGGCAAGATGATTCTAAGACATTGTGCCCAAAACTCAAGTAATAAAAGCCCAAAATAAATAATAAATTGGACTTTATCCAAATTTAAAACCAAGGAATACCATCAACAAAGTGAAAAGATTACCCACAGGAGAAAATATTTGCATATTATATATGTAATATAGATATGAGATTTACACACAAATTTTTAAAAAGTCTTATACAAAAGTCAATAACAAAAAGACTTGATTGAAAAATGCAAAGAGATTTTGAAAATACGGTTTTTCCAAAGAGATATAAAGGGCCAATAAGGATGTAGAAACATGCTCAACATCATTAGTCATTAGGAAAACACAAATCAAAACCACAATGAGACAGCAGATCACTGCCATTTATAATGACTATAATCCAAAAGACAAACACTGTCAGGTGCTGGTGAGGATGTGCAGAACACATGTCTTGCTGGTAGGAATGTTAATGGCAAACAGTTAGCTTAGAAATCAGACGGGCAAGTCCTCAAAAAGTTAAATATACGGCCCAGCAATTCCACTCTCAGGCTTACAGCAAAAAGTGAACACGTATGGATACACAGTAACCTGTACACAAATGTTTACAGCAGCATATTCACAACACTCAAAGGGTAGAAACAACCCACAAGTTTAACAACTGATGAAAAAGTAAAATGTAGCATCATATGCACAGAATATCATTCAGCAATGAAGTCCTTCAAAGATGCTAAAACAGGATGAAACTTGCAAACATTATGCTCAGCACAAGTCACAACAGACCATGTTTTGCATGACTGCATTTATGTGAAATGTCCAGGACAGGAAAATCTATAGAGATAAAAAATTAAATTAGTAACTGCCCAGGTATGTGGGGTGAGGAAGCAGGGAGAAATGGGAATAAATGGGAGTGACTGCTAACAGGTATGGGACTTCTTTTAGGGGTGATGAAATTGTTCTAAAATCTTGGTGACAGCTGCTAACTCCTGTGAATAATACTAAAAGCTATCACACATCATATACTTCAAACGGTTGTGTGGTATGTAAACTATATCTCAACAAAGCTACTAGAAAAAAAAATAAGACTAAACTTTATGATGATATAATTCAGAAAGATATCTCACATTTGGGATGAAAAACTGACTGGGAAGAGACACAAGAGGGGGTTCCCTGAGGGCAGGTAATGTTTATCTTGTTTTGGGCAGTTACAAAAATAAATTCATTTAATAAAAATTCACTGAGCCTTACATCTAAGAGGTATGCACATTATTATACCTACAAAAAAATTTCAACAAAAAATTTTTACTGTAACTATATTTTTAAAAAGTCAGTAAAGTAAATTAGATTATTTACTTCCATTTTAGAAGTTAGGAACCTAAGGAAATCTAGAGGCTAAAAATGACTTGCTTATGGTCATAATGTAAAGTAATATCTGAATTAAAGCTTGACTTCTATTTGTAAACAATGCATACATAAACAATGTATACTCCTGCTCACAATTATTACTTTTATCACATTACCGTGTTTATCTCCTTCACAGCACTTAGAACTACATAAAATGATTTTTATTATGTTACATTTATTACTGTCTTTCCTCAATAAACTGTAAGCTACACAAGTGTAGGGATTTTATACGTTCTATACTGTATCCCCAACAGCCAGAAAATGGCCTAGAGCAGTACTGGGTGCTTAATAAGCTGTCGTTGCTATTCAGTAACTCAATCATGTCCAACTCTTTGCAACCCCATGAACTGTAGCCCTGCAGGCTTCTCTGTCCATCACCAACTCCTGGAGCTTGCTCAAACTCATGTTCATTGAGTCAACGATGCCATCCAACCATTTCTGTTGTCCCCTTCTCCTCCTGCCCTTCAAATCTTTCCCAGCATCAGGGTTTCCTCTAATGAGTCAGCTCTTTGCACCAGGTGGCCAAGCACTGGAGCGTCAGCTTCGGCATCAGTCCTTCCAATGAATACTCAGGACTGATTTCCTTTAGGATGGACTGTTGGGTATCCCTGCAGTCCAAAGGACTCTCAAGAGTCTTCTCCAACATCACATTTCAAAAGCATCAATTCTTTGGCACTCAGCCTTCTTTACTGACCAACTCTCACATGCACACATGACTACTGGAAAAAACACAGCTTTGACTAGACTGACCTTTGTCTGCAAAGTAATCTGCTTTTTAATATGCTGTCTAGATTTGTCATAGCTTTTCTTCCAAGGAGCAAGCATCTTTTAATTTCATGGCTGCAGTCACCATCTGCAGTGATTCTGAAGCCCAAGAAAATAAAGTCTGTCACTGTTTCCATTGTTTCCCCATCTATTTGACATGAAGTGATGGGACCAGATGCCATGATCTTTGTTTTTTGAATGCTGAGTCTTCAGCCAGCTTTTTCACTCTCCTCTTTCAACTTCATCAAGAGACTCTTTAATTCCACTTGGCTTTCTGCCATAAGGGTGGTGTCATCTGCATATCTGAGGTTACTGATATTTTTCCCGGCAATCTTGATTCCAGCTTGTGCTTCATCCAGCCCAGCATTTCACATGATATACTCTGCATAGAAGTAAGCAGGGTGACAATATATAGCCTTGATGTACTCCTTTCCCAATCTGGAACTAGTCCGTGGTTCCATGTCTCGTTCTAACTGTTGCTTCTTGACCTGCATACAGGTTTCTCAGGAGGAAGGTAAGGGGGTCTGGTATTCCCATCTCTTTGAAGTATTTTCCACAGTTTGTTGTGATCCACACAGTCAAAGGCTTTAGCATAGTCAATGAAGTAGATGTTTTTCTGGAATTTTCTTGCTTTTTCAATGATCCAATGGATGTTGGCAATTTGATCTCCGGTTCCTCTGCCTTTTCTAAAGCTAGCTCAAACATCTGGAATTTCTCAGTTCACATACTGTTGAAGCCTAGCTTGGAGAATTTTGAGCATTACTTTGCATGGGTGAAATGAATGGTGCAATTGTGTGGTAGTTTGAGCATTCTTTGGCATTGCCTTTCTTTTGGATTGGAATGAAAACTGACCTTTCCAGTCCTGTGGCCACTGCTGAGTTTTTCAAATTTGCTGGCCTACTGAGTACAGCACTTTAACAGCATCATCTTTTAGAATCTGAAATAGCTCAGCTGAAATTTCATCACCTCCACTAGCTTTGTTCGTAGTGATGCTTCCTAAGGCTCATTTGACTTCGCACTCAAGGATGACTGGACTTCACACTTTGGCTCCAGGTAACTGATGACACCATCATGGTTATATGGGTCATTATGATAACAAGTATCCAGAATGAAATCACTATACCCCTAACTCTTTCCTATGGTTTGTTTTTTGTGAAGGTGAAAATTCATTTTGAAATGTGGTATTTTTTTAGAACAGAAACTAAATTCAAGTTTGGCTGTCATATCTCAAATACAGTCACCAATGTTATCTTAAAAATAGTTAAAAGAATGACAAAGGAAGCTAAATAATTTAACAATAATGAATATGGCAATGCAAACTGTTAGCATCATTCTGTTTAATTATTTGTGACATTTCAAATTTCAAATAATACCATCAATATCAAATTTTTAAGAAAATGACAATAATGAAATACGTTTCTTTTCAAACAAAAAAATTACTGGATTATCTACTAAATATCATGATTTAGAAATGGTTAGAGCTACTTATTGGAGAAGGCACTGGCACCCCACTCCAGTACTCTTGCCTGGAAAATCCCATGGGTGGAGGAGCCTGGTAGGCTTCGGGTCTATGGGATCGCACAGAGTCAGACACGACTGAAGCGACTTAGCAGCAGCAGCAGCAGCAGCATTACTTATCATTTGAATGAGAATTTAGCATAAATTACAAGACAACTGATGCAGAGTTTAGGACAGCCTGGAAAAGCTTTATTATTAGAAAAAAAAGAGAGGAAACAAGCAAAACTGGATGTCCTTCGCCTTAAGATGACTGATTTGAAACTGTCTTGACAAGGATGCTCTATATTTTTTCTTACGTTCTATCTTCCTTATATTTTTTAGTGTTCACTTACTTAAATACTTGTCTGTATGCAAATCAGAATATTTTTATTACACATCTAAATAAATAAGATTGAAAGATTTAGTAAATAGCTGTTCTCTCAGAAAAGTTATTATATAAATGAAAAGCTGCTATCCTTCAATCTTCTCTTTAAAGTCAAAGCAGTATCAAAAATTTCTTTAAACTTTCCTTTTATAAAAAACTTTAGTACATTCTAGCTTTTTTCCCAAGATTCTTCCTCTAATATAAATATTGTCTACACTCTTCACATAGCACTTAACACATGTTACCTAACTGTATTAAAATTTTTATGTATCCATCTCATTTCTGTCAAGCACACAGGCTTCACTCCCAAAAACACTATATATCTGTCTGTCTAAAACTCAGCACAAAGTTGGCACATCGTGAATATCTGCTTTAATTGATGAAAAACCACTTGGAGTGGCTGAAACTCATACAGTCGTGTCCAACTCTTTGTGCCCCCATGGACTTCTTCAGGCCAGAATACTGGAGTGGGTAGCCAATCCCTTCTCCAGGGGATCTTCCCAACCCAGAGATCGAACCCAGGTCTCCCACACTGCAGGAGGATTCTTTACCAGCTGAGCCACCAGGGAAGCCCAAGAGTGGTATAAACAGCATCAAGCTGGAATTCAGGAAACAAGTTTTACCCTTGCAGTATGGCCTCCAAACAAGTCTCTTTACTGTTTTGGGGTTTCAAACTAAACAGTTTCTAGGTCTCTTACAGCTCTGAGAAGTAAGGTTCCTCACGAGTCAGAGTAAAACCAGGGCTTTTTAAAATCTATTTCTTCTCTTAGAAATATTATTTCTAATCATCTTACAATTGGGATGATCAATTTGTACATTTTTAACAATCTTTGTGACTTCCTCCTTTAGCTACCCATATGGGCAAATTATTCTACTCACTGCTCAAGAGCATCATCCCACCATCAGCTGATGCAAGGAGCAAAAATAAACCTTAAGTAAGACTGACAGCTATTTTCATCAGAACTGAATGTCTGATTCTACTAGTCATCAGGAAAGCAAGTACTACTTCTTAAGAAGAACACAGCATTTTATTTTGCTGATTATCTTTTTTGTCTATTCTAAAGTTACTTTATATAAACCACACTTGCTAAATATAAATGTAGCCCTTCTAAACAGACATTGTAGTTGGGACTTCCCTGGTGGTCCAGTGGTTAAGAATCTGAATTGCAACTCAGGGAATGCCAGTTCAATCCCTGGTCAGGGAACTAAGATCCCACATGCCATGTAACACAACTACAGAGTCTATGCACCACAAAAAAAGATTGCGCATGACAAAGTGAAGATCCTGCACTGTTACAGCTAAGACCTGACATAGCCAAATAAAAATGATATTAAAATAATAAAACATTTATATAATGTAACATTTTGGTTACCTACTGTCTAGGAAGTAGGTTCTTCCAAACATGTTATGAAAAACAAACAAAACTTGGCTACGTGTTGTGTATTTTTTAATATACTGAAACTAGAGACTGAGTTCTAGAAGAGTTTAAATAGCCAGAATAGTTTAAAATGCCCTGAATTACCTAGATGCCTTAAAGTACTTAAATATCCATAAAGAGATTTTGTTTAAATGCCAGAAAGCATTGAAAATGTATTTCTGTGTATGGAACCCTGGAGAGTCCAAAGAAAAAAATTAACACATACAGTCATTTGTAATGTATTAAAAATATGAGTACTAAAGAAAATGAAAAACAAATATATGGGCATTGGATACATGAATGTGCCTTAAAAATGTTTATGATTTAATTCCACTAAGTATTAAATTGGCAATTAAATGGAATTAGGTCTATATATATTCAAATCCTAAAAGATGATGCTGTGAAAGTGTGGCACTCAATATGCCAGCAAATTTGGAAAACTCAGCAGTGGCCACAGGACTGGAAAAGGTCAGTTTTCACTCCAATCCCAAAGAAAGCCAATGCCAAAGAATTCTCAAACTACTGCACAATTGCACTCATCTCACACGCTAGTAAAGTGAGGCTTAAAATTCTCCAAGCCAGGCTTCAGCAGTACATGAACCGTGAACTTCAGGATGTTCAGCTGGTTTTAGAAAAGGCAGAGGAGCCAGAGATCAAATTGCTAACATCTGCTGGATCATCGAAAAAGGAAGAGAGTTCCAGAAAAACATCTATTTCTGCTTTATTAACTATGCCAAAGCCTTTGACTGTGTGGATCACAAAAACTGTGGAAAATTCTGAAAGAGATGGGAATACCAGACCACCTAACCTGCTTCTTGAGAAACCTGTATGCGGCTCAGGAAGCAACAGTTAGAACTGGACACGGAACAACAGACTGGTTCCAATGGAAAAGGAGTACGTCAAGGCTGTTTATTGTCACCCTGCTTGTTTAACTTCTATGCAAGTACATCATGAGAAACACTGGGCTGGAGGAAGCACAAGTTGGCATGAAGATTGCTGGGAGAAATATCAATAACCTCAGATATGCAGATGATACCACCCTTATGGCAGAAAGTGAAGAAGAACTAAAGAGCCTCTTGATGAAAGTGAAAGAGGAGAGTGAAAAAGTTGGCTTAAAGCTCAACATTCAGAAAACTAAGATCATGGCATCTGGTTCCATCATTTCATGACAAATAGATGGGGAAAGAGTGGAAACAGTGCCTGACTTTATTTTTCTGGGCTCCAAAATCACTGCAGACGGTGATTACAGTCATGAAATTAAAAGGCACTCCTTGGAAGGAAAGTTATGACCAACCTAAACAGCATATTCAAAAGCAGAGACATTACTTTGCCAACAAAGGTCTGTCTAGTCAAGGCTATGGTTTTTTCCTGTGGTCATGTACGGATGTGAGAGTTGGACTATAGAGAAAGCTGAGCGCCAAAGAATTGATGCTTTTGAACTGTGGTGTTGGAGAAGACTCTTGAGAGTCCCTTGGACTACAAGTAGATCCAACCAGTGCATCCTAAAGGAGATCAGTCCTGGGTGTTCACTGGAGGGACTGATGTTGAAGCTGAAACTCCAATACTTTGGCCACCTGATGCAAAGAGCTGACTCATGTGAAAAGACCCTGATGCTGGGAAAGACTAAGTGCAGGAGGAGAAGGGACGACAGAGGATAAGATGGTTGGATGGCATCACCGATTCAATGCACATGGGTTTGGGTGGACTCTGGGAGTTGGTGATGGACAGGGAGGCCTGGCGTGCTGTGGTTCATGGGGTCGCCAAGAGTCGGACACGACTGAGCAAATGAACTGAAGTCTACATAAAAAATGGAAGTAACCTAGATGTTCATCAACAGATAAATGGATAAACAAGGTGTGGTACATAAAAAACAAAAGAATATCAGTCATCCATAAAAAGGAACAAATTTGAGTCAGTTATAGGGATATGGATGAGCCTAAAGCCTGTTATAGAATGAATTAAGTCAGAAAGAGGAAACCAAACATGGCATAATAATTTGCATTGAATGTAGACTCTAGAAGAATGGTACAGATGAACCTATTTGCAGGGAAGGAGTGGAGACACGGATGTAGAGAATGGACTTGTGGACACAGTGGGGGAAAGAAAGGGTGGGTCGGATACAGAAAGCAGCATCGACATACATATCCCATCATGTGTCAAATACACAGCTTGTGGGGAGCCACTAGGGAAGACAGGGAGCTCAGCCTGATGCCCTGTGAGGAGCTAGAGGGGCGGGGTGGTGGGAAGGGAGGGATGCTAAAGACGGAGGGGCTGTATGTGCAATTATGCTGATTCATGTAGTTGTACGGCACTGTAAAGCAGTTTTCCTCCAATTAAAAAATATATTTAAAAAAAAGACAAATAAGATTTAATAGTATTAAGAAATACTGTATTATCTGATGACAGAGCAACAATTCTAAATCCAGTATCAAAAAGTAACTTTTACCTTTCTGGGCTTTCATTGTCTGTTCTTCAATTTGCCTCAGACGTTCCATCAGCTCTTCCTTTTCACGTTCTATTCTTTCCTTTTCCTTTTCTGCTATTTCTCTTTTCTTCTTTTCATTCTCTAATTGAGCCCTTAAAAGGAATTAAACTGTGTTGTTACATATTAATATATGAAAATATATACATGAAACCTAAGTACTAACTGTAAATCAACTAAGAAAAATGACAGCATATCAATATTTTAAGTATTCATTATATTTAGATGTATTCAAAAGTTATATAGTTAAGAATATAGGACTACAACATACACACACTGGATTAAAATATATATTTTATTGTAAGGTCGCAAAAACTATAGTCAGTAACCATTTAAACTGAACTCCTGACAATTAATTATATGTGAGCACAAAACAAGTTAACTACCCAGCTGCCATACCCAAGAACATGCCTTCTTTAGATTAGCTGAAACCACCCACTGGCGTAACAGCAAGGTTTGAAGGGAGTGAACAGGCTGTTTCACTTTAAAAAGCAAATTAACATGGAAGGGTAAAATATTTCAACCGTTAACAACTAATACAAGTCTAATTTCTAAGGTAGTATCAACTTAAACTTGGATACAAGATGATAAACCAGTTTTATCTCCTTTGACAAATCCCTTAGAATAACAGTATGCGTCTGCTGCTGCTGAGTAGCTTCAGTCGTGTCTGACTCTGTGCAACCCCACAGGCGGCAGCCCACCATCTAGCGCTGTCTGAAAAGACCCTCCTGAGAGTTTGGTGGGAACGAGTGCTTTTGTCATTTAGATGCATCTACCGTGGGCCTACATATAGCCAAATTCATTTATCCAACACCTACCAAAGGCTTACAGTGGATCAGGCTCTATGTTGAGGGCCAGAAATATAATGAGTAAGATTTAATTGTCAGATAATATTATCTTCAATGGGAATAATATCCTCTTTTTATTTAAAAATAATAATAATTATGCTTTCATCTAAAACTTATCTGAATATACCTAAATATTTACAAAAGACATAGCTGCCATTTGATGTCAATTCTGAATTTCAAGCCCAAATCACATAGTTTCTCAACTTCCAATCTCTGATAAGCTTATTAGCAAAGTTTTATTACCTATTTCTTCCTGCAGCAACTAGTACCTATCTGCTTTCAATATAAAAAGAGGCTCCAGCTTTGGGGCAAACAGAGTTGTAACAAGTCAGCAATAAAAGTAGGCCTATGCATTAATGTAAGGGTGACCATATCTTCCCAACTGGTTTTAATGAATCCTCACAGCATTTAATAATCTAAGGCCTGGAGTTCATTCATGAAAGGGGAACTCCACCTCTGTTCTAGACTTCCCTACAAGGTACTTTCTCAACAGCCGGAAGGAAGATTGAATAACTAAGTGCCCCTCTGCCCCCAAGACTTGGACTCAATTTTAG
This sequence comes from Aepyceros melampus, assembly GCA_006408695.1. Taxonomy (NCBI): domain Eukaryota; kingdom Metazoa; phylum Chordata; class Mammalia; order Artiodactyla; family Bovidae; genus Aepyceros; species Aepyceros melampus. The sequence continues at coordinate 34,607 of SJXQ01012030.1, read as the reverse complement.
CACATTCACCTCTTTCATCCTATCTGTCGAACAGCCCCCACCTCTGTAGGAGTCAGGGGTTACACAGGTTTAAGAAAGTTTGAGCATCCCAATTTCCTTGAGAAAAACAAGGGCCTGCAGGCCCCACAGATACTGCTGCCCTTCCTGTATTCTTTAGAAAGCTGAAAAAGCAGGCTTGTCTGTGACATCAAGAGCACAGTATTTCTCAAGTAATTGCCAGTATGGCCAAGAGCTACTTTTTCCATGCCAGGCTGCCTGCTACTCTAAGATGTTGAATAGCCTGCCCACATCACTCCTCAGTCAAATCCAGCGCTGCCACAGTCTCCAAGACAGTCAGCTTCCGCCCTGAGACACCTCATGAATACTTACATCTCACCAGATCTGAAGACCAAAGGCTACAATAATATTCCACAAACTCAGAACTTTTCAAGTCCTGCTCTGGCACACAGATGGCCCCTTCTGGAGGTGGGCACTGGTGCTGTTTCCCTTTTCTCTATTGATGTTTCATTTGTTCTTCCTCAAGGATGGAGGTAAAGGAGACATGGAAGCAAGAGAAAAAGACTAAAGATAACAACAAGCAAGTTGGGGGGAGGAATTTTAGTCCTTATACTGAAAAATGAAATAAATGTAGAGCCAGTATTTAACTTGATTATGATATTTAAAGTGTTTTGTAAAGTTTACTATGCTGCACTCTTACAAGGCTTGTATTTCTCATCTCACAAGAATTCCCACCTGCCGATAGCCATTACCAATGAACACCCCACTCAATTAATACAAATGACTTTGGCTCTCCACACTTCTTAGTGATACCTAGTTTCTTTTTGTGGGAAAACCACCAGGCCATTCAGGTATGACCTAAACAAATCCCTTATGACTGATTACACAGTGCAAGTGACAGACAGAGTCACGGGATTAGATCTGAGAGGCAGAGACTGAGTGCCTGGAGATCTACAGATGGAGGTTCACAACACTATTGTATAGGAGGTGGTCATTAAAACCATCCCCAAGAAAAAGAAATGCAAAAGGCAAAATGGTTGTCTGAGGAGGCCTTACAAGTACCTGAGAAAAGAAGAGAAGCAAAAGGCAAAGGGGAAAAGAAAAGAGATACCCATCTGAATGCAGAGTTCCAAAAAACAGCAAGGAGAGATAAGAGAAGCTTGCTAAGTAAGCAATGAAAAGAAACAGAAGAAAATAGAATTAGAAAGACTAGAGAGATCTCTTCAAGAAAATTGGATATATCGAGGGAACATTTCACGCAAAGATGGGCACAATAAAGGACAGAAACAGTGTGAACCTAACAGAGGCAGAAGACATTAAGAAGAGGTGGCAAGAATACACAGAAGAACTGTACAAAAAAGATCTTCACAACCCTGATAACTATGATGGTGTTATCGTTCACCTAGAGCCAAAGTTCCCCTGCAGTGTGAAGACAAGTGGGCCTTAGGAAGCATCACTATGAACAAAGCTAGTGGAGGTGATAGAATTCCAGTTGAGCCTTTTCAAATCCTAAAAGATAATGCTGTTAAAGTGCTGCGCTAAGTATGCCAGCAAATCTGGAAAACTCACCAGTCACAGGACTGAAAAAGGTCAGTTTTCATACCAATCCCAAAGAAAGGCAGTGCCAAAGAATGTTCAAACTACCACACAACCACTCATTTCACACACGAGCAAAGTAATGCTCAAAATTCTTCAAGCTAGGCTTCAACAGTACTTCAACAGTACAAGAACTGAGAACTTCCAGATGTTGAAGCTGAATTTAGAAAAGGCAGAGGAACCAGAGATCAAATTGCCAACATTAGCTGGCTCACAGAAAAAGCAAGAGAATTCCAGAAAAACATCTACTTCTGTTCATTGACTACACTAAAGCCTTTCATTGTGTGGATCACAACAAACTGTGGAAAATTCTTAAAGAGAGAGGAATACCAAACCACCTCACCTGCCTCCTGAGAAACCTGTATGCAGGTGAAGATTCCTTACCAGTGAGCCACCTGAGAAGCCCCATATTAGAATACATTACTTTTTAAAGAATATCAGTTAGCACCAATTACATTTTTCTTAAAATGAAGACTAAAAAGCAACATATATTCAATTTCTACTCAAACTATGTACTAGTAATATTAAAAATTCTTTACTGCTACTACTTAATTAGGTATTAGGTACTCTGCTAAATGTTTCTATACTGACACTATTATTTCTCACAAAAACTCTTGAAAGGACTATTATTTTCACAGTAAGGATAAGAGAATAGTGGGTAAGAAGTTACTTGTTCAACAAATATTAGAATTCAAACCCAGATTTATCTAATTCCAAAGACTGGATTCTTTGGTATGACATCAGCTGAGTCCCAGGCATACAGGCAGTCAGCTATGACACAGACTATCCCATAGCTAACCTACAACTGGTACGTAGCTATCTCATTCTAAATTATAAATTCAATTTGATTTAGATGCAAGTAACTTAAGAACACAGACTACAAGGACCAATAAGCCATGGAAAAGAACATCATTTTCACTATTAAAAAAAAGTTATGAGAGTTATGCAGGAGGACATAGCTGCATATGCCAATGTACTGTAGGGGAAGAGGCCTCCTGCTGCCTCTTCCCAACTACTGTTCTTGTCCAAGAGACTCCAGCAGCACACCTCTGGGCACTCCCCCAAGTACGTCTGCTGGCTCCTTTGTCATTAGGCTTGACCAAAATTGTTTCCACATACACAGTTGTCACTTCTCTCTCTCTGACCGATAAAGCAGGGAGTAAACGAAGACTTGGCATGCCACTTCTGAAAGACCATCAATCCCCATGTGGCTGGACTAACATAAAACAACCTTCAGGCGTTCAAATGAAATAAAGAGTTAATGAATTCCTACTGTATACAAAGCAATCAATACTCAATAACCTCAGATACGCAGATGACACCACCCTTATGGCAGAAAGTGAAGAGGAGCTAAAAAGCCTCTTGTTGAAAGTGAAAGAGGAGTAACTGTTGCTTTCTGACCTGCATATAGGTTTCTCAAGAGGCAGGTTAGGTGGTCTGGTATTCCCATCTCTTTCAGAATTGTCCACAGTTGATTGTGACCCACACAGTCAAAGGTTTTGGCATAATCAATAAAGCAGAAATAGATGTTTTTCTGGAACTCTCTTGCTTTTTCCAGGATCTAGCTGATGTTGGCAATTTGACTTCTGGTTCCTCTGCCTTTTCTAAAACTAGCTTGAACGTCTGAAAGTTAGGAAAGGTGAAACACTACCATTATTTTACTTGATGGAATATCTTCCTTTTATTGGGTATATGAAACAGTTATGGACTGAAAGAAACAAAAGCTGGAATCAAGATTGCCGGGAGAAATATCAGTCACCTCAAATATGCAGATGACACCACCCTTATGACAGAAAGTGAAGAGGAACTAAAAAGCCTCTTGATGAAAGTGAAAGAGGAGAGTGAAAAAGTTGGCTTAAAGCTCAACATTCAGAAAACGAAGATCATGGCATCTGGCCCCATCATTTCATGGGAAATAAATGGAGAAACAGTGGAAACAGTGTCAGACTTTATTTTTTTGGGCTCCAAAATCACTGCAGATGGTGACTGCAGCCATGAAATTAAAAGATGCTTCCTCCTTGGAAGAAAAGTTATGACCAACCTAGATAGTATATTCAAAAGCAGAGACATTACTTTGCCGACTAAGGTCCGTCTAGTCAAGGCTATGGTTTTTCCAGTAGTCATGTATGGATGTGAGAGTTGGACTGTGAAGAAGGCTGAGCACCGAAGAATTGATGCTTTTGAACTGTGGTGTTCAAGACTCTTGAGAGTCCCTTGGAGTGCAAGGAGATCCAACCAGTCCATCCTAAAGGAGATCAGCCTTGGATTTCTTTGGAAGGAATGATGCTAAAGCTGAAATTCCAGTACTTTGGCTACCTCCTGCGAAGAGTTGACTCATTGGAAAATATTCTGATGCTGGGAGGGATTAGGGGCAGCAGGAGAAGGGGACGACCGAGGATGAGATGGTGGATGGCATCACTGACTCGATGGACGTGAGTCTGAGTGAACTCCTGGAGATGGTGATGGACAGGGAGGCCTGGCGTGCTGGCGACTGAGCGACTGAAATGAACTGAATTGAACTGAAGCAGTTATAATATACTTGAGTGACTAAATAACATATTTTACCTGCTAAAATGGTTTAGAGTGAAAAAGGAAGGGAGATGTTAAATGTTAAGGCCTTCAAATACAGTTATGGACCAGACAGTTGTGAATATCAGGCTTCCTAAGTGATTCTCCTGGGAATCTGATGTTTTCTTTACACAACATTACTGTAAACTCCAGAAATGTGCTATGGTTATTTTTCACTAATTATTTGCTTAGCAGAAACCAGGTCACTAAAAAGCATGCAGATTTTTAGAAACTGGGAAGCCATTCCTCTGACTCTGTTTCTTGTTACTTTACATAAAATTCTCTATGCCATGAACCGTGTATGTTCGTCTCTTTTCCGCTCATGTTAGTCTCATTATGTCATCCCAAAAGATGAATATACTTCAAATTGGCAAACTATTACAATTCTTTTTCACTTGAAATATATCCAATTTGATATTTCTCAAAATTTATTGATGTTCTCTGTGTACCATATTTTCTAAATTATTAAATTTTATTAAATACTATCTTTGTATTTGCACTTTCTACTTTATTCTTTGAATAAACTTGTACTCAACCCAAATACAGTTTTGTTAGAGGTAATTAACATTCATGACTATCTTTAATGTTCTAGATTTCTTTGGTCATAACTGGACATTGTATTATATGTTAGAAATTGCTTTCCCTTTATTATACAGTTTTCATTATTCAGCTACATTCGATTTTTAAAAATCTATCTGTAAATCTAATACTTTTAGCGGCATATTTCTGTGTTCATATTGGATTTTTTTATGTGAACCTCTTTCAAATTGTCTGTGGAGGAATTTCTTTTCCTTTAGGTTTTGGGTATCAGTGAAAATGGATACAGAAGACTTAGCTTTGCCTGAAGAATCACATCAGCTTATTTGTACTTTAGATTCCTTATGTCTTCTTAGATTCTATGACCTGAATGTCTGCATGCCCCCAAAATTCGTATATTGAAAGTTAGTTCCCATTGTAATGGTGCAGGGTTCGATTCCTGGGTTGGGAAGTTCCTCTGGAGAAGGGAATGGCAATCCACTCCAGTATTCTTGCGTGGAGAATGCCATGGACAGAGAAGTCTGGTGGGCTACCATCCACGGGGTCGCAAAGAGTCGGACACGACTGAGCGGCGAGCACACACACACGATGGTGCATGGAGATGGAGCCTGTGAGAGCTGAGTAAGGCATCATGGTGGAGTCCTGTGATTGGAATCAGTGCTCCTAGTAAAGGATCCTCAAGAGTTTCCTAGCCCCGTCATGTGAGGCTACAACTAAAAGATGTCACCTAAGAAACAGATTCTCACTAAACGTCAGTCTCTGGGCTCCATGACCTTGGACTTCTCAGTCTCCAGAAATGGGGAATTAAATGCCTATTGTTTATTAGCTCCCAATTTATGGCACTTAGTGACAGTAGCCCAAATAGACTAAGAATCCAGAGTCTGTGGGGAGTATGGAAGGAACTGAGTCATATTGATTCCTAAGGTATACCTCTTCAGCTGCACTACAGTTTATAAAATTTTTATGTTGATGGATGTTGATGCTTATTAATCATTTCAATGTTTATATTATATACCATTTAGTAGATTTTCAATAATATATTTTCCTATCCAAAACTGGTATTTGCATTTCTTACTATGGTAAAAGCTTCAATAAAATTTTCTACATGTTTTGTAGACAATGTGAGCAACATTTTCTCCTAGTAATACACATAGAACTAGAATTGCTAAAAGTAAAGTATATTCACCTTCAAAGTCCTTCTACCACTTCAAATTCACATAAAAGCCCATGTGTTTCTTGTTTTCTTTGTCTCACTGATGTTTGGTATCAGGATTTGCAATCTATAAAGTTTTCTCAATCTCACTATTGTTTTAATTTATTTTTCTCCAATGCAGTTGATATCTTACATTTCTATTGGCAATTTATTTTCCATATGTATTTATATGTATTATTTGTATATCTTTGCAGATGTGCATGCTAAGTTGCTTCAGTCATGTCTGACTCTGTAAGACCTTGTGGACTACAACCTGCCAGGCTCCTCTGTTCGTGGGATTCTCCTGGGAGGAATACTGGAGTGGGAGTGGATTGCCATTCTCTTCTCCAGGGAATCTTTCCAAGCCAGGGATCGAACCTGCATCTCTTATGTCTAACCTGCACTGGTAAACAGGTTCTTTAATACTAGCATTACCTGGAAAGCCCCATTATATATACATATATATCTTCAAATTCAGACTTAAATTGAAGAAAAATAGGGAAAACCACTAGCCATTAAGTTATGACCTAAATCAAATCCCTTATGATTAAACAGTGGAAATGACAAATAGATTCAAGGGAGTAGATATGATAGAGTGCCTGAAGAACTATGGATGGAGGTTCATCACATTGTACAGGAGGCAGTTATTAAAACCATCCCCAGGAAAAAGAAATGCAAAAAGGTAGAATGCCTGTATGAGGAGGCCTTACAAATAGCTGAGAAAAGAAGAGAAGAAAAAGGCAAAGGAGAAAAGGAAACATATAGCCATCTGAATGGAGAGTTCCAAAGAATAGCAAGGAAAGATACTAAAGCCTCCTAAGTGAACAATGCAAAGGAATAGAGGAAAACAACAGAATGGGAATTTTCTTCAAGAAAATCAGAGCTACCAAGGGAATATTTCATGCAAAGATGGGCACAATAAAGGAAAGAAACAATATGGATCTAACAGAAGGAGAAGATATTAAGAAGAGGTGGCAAGAATACATAGAAGAACTATACAAAAAACCTTCGTGACCCATATAATCACAACAGTGTGATCACTCACTTACAGCCAGGAATTTTGGAGTATGAATTCAAGTGGCCCTTAAGAAGCATCATTACAAATAAAGCTAGTGGAGGTGGTGGAATTCCAACTAAGCTATTTCAAATCCTAAAAGATGATGCTATTAAAGTGCGCACTCAATATGCCAGCAAATATGGAAAGCTCAGCAGTGGTCACAGGACTGGAAAAGTTCAGTTTTCATTCCAATTCCACAGAGGGGCATTGCCAAAGATTATTCACAATACTGCAGATTTGTACTGATTTCACATGGTAGGACATAGAGCTCAAAATTCTCCAAGTAAGGTTTCAACAGTACGTGAAACAAGAACTTCCAGATGTTCAAGCTGGATTTAGAAAAGGCAGAGGAACCACATTTCAAATTGCCATCATCCTTTGGATCATAGAAAAAGCAAGAGAATTCCATAAAAACATCTACTCCTGCTTCATTGACTGCACAAAGCCTTTGACTTGGTGGATCACAACAAACTGGAAAATTCTTAGAGAACAGAATACCAGACCACCCTACCTGCCTCCTGAGAAACGTGTATGCAGATCAAAAAGCAACAGTTAGACAAAGACATGGAACAACTGGCTGGTTCCAAATTGGGAAAGAGTACATCATGGCTGTGTATTGTCACCTTGCTTGCTGCTAAGTCTCTTCAGTTGTGTCCGACTCTGTGCGACCCCATTGATAGCAGCCCACCAGGTTCCCCCATCCCTGGGACTCTCCAGGCAAGAACACTGGAGTGGGTTGCCATTTCCTTCTCCAATGCATGAAAGTGAAAAGTGAAAGTGAAGTCACTCAGTCGTGTCTGACTCTTAAGTGACCCCATGGATTACAGCCTACCAGGCTCCTCCATCCATGGGATTTTCCAGGCAAGAATACTGGAGTGGGGTGCCATTGCCTTCTCCAGTCACCTTGCTTAGTTAACTCATATGTAAAGTACATCTTGAGAAATGCCAGGCTGGATGAAGCACAAGCTGGAGTCAAGATTGCCAGGAGAAATATCAATAACCTGAGATATGCAGATGACAACATTCTTATGGCAGAAAGCAAAGAACTAAACAGCCTTTTGATGAAAGTGAAAGAAGAGAGTGAAAAAGCTGGCTTAAACTCAACATTCAGAAAAATAAAATCACAACACCTGATCTCATCACTTCATGACAGTTAGATGGGGAAACAATGGAAACAGTGAGAGACTATTTTCTTGGGCTCCAAAATCACTTGCCTTCTCCAGTCACCTTGCTTAGTTAACTCATATGTAAAGTACATCTTGAGAAATGCCAGGCTGGATGAAGCACAAGCTGGAGTCAAGATTGCCAGGAGAAATATCAATAACCTGAGATATGCAGATGACAACATTCTTATGGCAGAAAGCAAAGAACTAAACAGCCTTTTGATGAAAGTGAAAGAAGAGAGTGAAAAAGCTGGCTTAAACTCAACATTCAGAAAAATAAAATCACAACACCTGATCTCATCACTTCATGACAGTTAGATGGGGAAACAATGGAAACAGTGAGAGACTATTTTCTTGGGCTCCAAAATCACTGCAGAGGGTGACTGCAGCCATGAAATCAAATGACACTTGACCTTGGAAGAAGAACTATGATAAACCTAGACAGCATGTTAAAAAGCAGAGACATAACTTTGCCAGCAAAGGTCCATCTAGTCAAACTATGGTTTTTCCAGTAGCCATGTGAGGATGTGAAAGCTGGACCATGAAGAAGGTTGAATGCTGAAGAATTGATGCTTTTGAATTGTGATGTTGAAGACTCTTGAGAGTGCCTTGGACTGCAAGGAGATGAAACCAATCAATCCTAAATATTCATTAGAAGGACTGATGCTGATGCTGAAACTCCAATACTTTGGCTACCTGATGCAAAGAGCCCCACTCATTAGAAAAAAACACTGATGGTGGGTAAGATTGAAGGCAGGAGGAGAACTGGATGACAGTGGGTGAGATGGTTGGATGGCATCACTTACTCAATGGACATGAATTTGCGCAAGCTCCAGGAGATGACAAAGGACAGGTAAGCCTGACGAGTTGCAGTTAATGGGGTCACAAAGAGTCAGATGCGAATGAGTGATAGAACAACAAAATATTTTTAGACAGTATTTTCTTGTTATGTTTTTTTATACTGCAAATATCATCTCCAAATCTGCAGCTTACATTAGATATTGTATTTGATATTTTCTGTAATACAAACAGCTTTTACTATAAAAAAATGCAGTTTGTGATTTGTGAATTATGTCTCAATAAGGAAATCATTTTCTTTTCCAAATTTATACAGTTTTTTTGATTCCAAGTTTCTCAGTTTATATTGCAGATTTTAATCCACCTGGAAATTATTGTTTGTTCATGCTTTGAGAAAATAATGTCTTTATTTGACTTTAAGACAGATAACCACTTATCTCTGACCATTTATTTTATAACACCTCTTTTTCCTACTGATTTCAGTACCAGTTCTGTTATATTCCAACTGTGAGTGTTCTTCATAAGTGCAAATATATTCTTTTTCAATTTGTTAATATTTTATTTAAGATATTTTCACATAAATTCATAAGTGAGATTGTATGCAATTTTCTTTATTCAAACTGTTTTTGGTTTTTGTGCCATGATAGCTATAGACCTAGATATGACCTTGGATCATAGACACAGGACCAGACTTTAGAGTTGGCAAATCCATGAGCAAAGGAACCCTGCAGTCTTGAACTGCAAAACTTTTACATGAGAGCAGTAAAGTTCTCCTTTGCCTAAGGCCCATTTGGAGAATCTTTTCTATTTCTAGCTAAAAATTTAATCTTAAGGGATACGTACATATGCTCTATATTTTCTTGAGCTGGCTGTGGTATTTTGCATTCTTCTGTACAATCTATATTAATTTTAAAATTCCAGTTCATTGTGGTAAGTTTATTCAGAATAATCCATGATCTTTAAGAATTCTCTACACTTATATGCCACTGTGCATACCCTATTTGTGACCATCTTTTTTTACCTTAATCAGTTCTGTCTTTATATTTGTCTTTTAATAAGCTTTATTGATCACTTCTACTGATACTTGTTACATAAGGGATTCTTGACCATCTGTATTCTTACGAATAGTTTCTATAGGCGAGGAAGCTTTGCTATTTTAGGTGTAAAACCCACATAACCCACAATTCTTTTCAGAGGAGAAGTCACTGATAACTTGTTGATTTCTTTTGTAGTTATTAGACTTCAGTTTCCACAGCTTTGGCCTGAATAATTGAATAATTTTCAAAAAATGTATAGAATCTTATCTATTAACTAAAATTATAAACATTTCTCTTGTTTTAAAGCCCTCTGTATTGTTACAGTCCATTCTCATTTCCAAATTTCTTTAATATTTTTATTGTGTGAGAGTGGTCTGTGATTCTGGTTTTCATAAATTAGCTCTAGTTTTTATTTGTACATTATATCATTTTCTGAATTTCATCTCAATAGCTTTTGAGTCTGTTTACAGTCTTTTATTTATCTTTTATCTTGTTTGTTGTCATTGTCACTGTCAATATCATGATACAACCTCTTCAAAGACTGAAACATTTTCCTAGGTATTCAGATGATTAAAAGAGTTAACACTTTAGCAGAGAAATGGGAGGACTTTTCTATGGATTTTCTCAAAAGGATAAGCTTTCATCATGTCTTTTTTTTCTGTAACTGTTTATGGCTTTTGCAGAATGTTTGGGTGCTATTTCTGTAAACTAATCCCCGCACCCCGCATGTATCTCTGATGAGATGAAAATCCTGCGATTTTACCAAAAGATCCATTTGGGGGACATCTTGCCATCACAGTCAATTACTGATGAATGTATCAGATGCTTTGGGCTCCTGGCCTATGAGAAATGACAGTGAATCAGACTCTTGCAGGGAAATTCTGAGCATTTTTAGCACATTTCCAAAGGTGATTTTCATACACAGCCATACATCCTTTCCACTACCTTGAAACAACAAACTGTTTTGTTCTAACAGGTAGACATTTACGTGGAATGAATGAAGCTTAAGTACTTGCTAGCCATATGCAAAACAGAGCTTTGAAAAAAGCTTCATTGCTAATCTAAGGCATTGGATGAAACCCTAAAAGCTTCAGAGTTTTGCTTCATTACATTGTCTGGTATTATGTATCTGGTAAGTCTTTGTGTAATCACAGAAAGAAAAAAATGGAGTTTGAGATTGACTATACACACTAGAGTATATTAATAGATAAACAACAAGGACTTACTGTATAGCGCAGGGAACTATGCTAAATATTCTATGATAACCTATACAGGAAGAGAATCTTAAAAATAATAGATTTATGTATATGCATAACAAAATGATTTTGTTGTATACCTGAAACTAACACATCATTGTCTATTTCACTATATAACTACACTTCATTGTAAAATGGGACTTCTCTGCTGGTTCAATGGTAAAGAATCTGCCTGCAATGCAGAAGACTCAGGAGACACAGGTTCAATCCTTGGCTTTGGAAATTCCCATGGAGGAGGGCATAGCTAACCACACCAGCATTCTTGCCTGGAAAATCCCATGGACAGAGGAGCCTGGTTGGCTACTAGTCACAGGATCACAGAGAGTCAGACAAGACTGAAGTGACTGAGCACACACACTATAAAATAAATATATTTTAAAATGCTTCAAGGCAAACCTTTGTAACTAAAAAAAGTTATACTAATGAAAAGTAAGTAAGAAAAAATAGGTTACGAATATGTTAGCATGAAAATAGAATACATTTAAAATTTGTAAATATAAAACTTTTAAAGTATATGTGTTAAATTTTAAATATCTCCACTTTAGATTCCTTTTATTCTGGCTTTGTTAGCAGTATGGCAGTTGTAACTATAGGAATGTAAGATTTGAATAACATTTGAAAGAATCACTTATTTTCTTCCACACTCTTTAATAACTCATACTGTTTTCAGTGGTCAGTGATCTCCACCTCAGAGTCTTAGGGAAGCAATGGACTTTTGAGAGATGAATATCATTTTCTGTTTATCATGCTGATGAGACGGTACGTGGTCCCCAGCAGCCTCCCTCTTGTTGGCAGAGGTGGCTCTGCTGGTTAAATGTCCTTCAGGGGCATTTCATGAATTAACCCATATTCTGAGTTCATTGATCATTGCAATTCTCTTCTATGATACTGGGGAACTCAAACACATTTATTTTTCAACTTCCTTGATGCAGAATTTGGGGAAGAGTATGAGAATCCTATATAATACCTTGAAATCATATTCATGTTTAAAAATTCCAGCTTTTCTCTGTGAGCTGGTGGGCATTTATCACATGTGTGATGAGCTGGTATCTTTTGAACACTATTGCAATGGGACATCAGGAGTCCTGTGTTCCCAAGTTGCAAGCTAGGACACTGTCTCCCAGCCTTCCTGTGGTCAGCATGACCCAGGCTCTGCACTTCTAAAGTGCTGTGAGACTTTGGATTTGGCCCCAGTGCAGGAGATGCAAGAGAGGCAGGTTCAGTCCCTGGGTTGGGAAGATCTCCTGGAGAAGGGTATGACAATCCTTTCCAGTATTCTTGTCGGGAGAACCCCATTGATAGAGGAGCCTGGCAAGCTATAGTCCATGGGGTAGCACAAAGTCAGACACGACTAAAGCGACTGAGCACCAGCACCAGGAGGGAAAGGTGGGTGCATACCGTGTAGAATCCACCCTTTAGTGTTGGGTGATAGTAGAGTTTGAGAACCACGGCATCCAGTATCAAAGGCCTGAGCTGTGATGCTGTGCTCAGCAGCAGTGCAGACAATGCTGTTTCCCCCAAACCAACACTCATGCGGGTGGTTTGTTGGTCTGTGCAGCTGGGCCTGACTCTCACCTCCCTAGAGATCCCCTGTGCTTCTTGATACTCTTCAGTCACTTTAATAAGTGCTATTTAGGGTGCTTTTTAGAGTGGTTTCTTGTCTCTGCAGCAAAGAACTTGTACATTCTTTCATACTTGCTGACCAAATTTCAGGTATTTAGGTTCTGTTTCTGTCTTTTCAGAAGACACAGTTTGGTTCCCACCTCAGGCTCTTCATTTATATTCCTCCCACCTCAGTGCAGATATTCTCAGAGCCAGCTCTTCTCCTCAAGCGCTGCTCCAGCACCAGCCTTTCAAAGATGCCATCCTCAGTCTCTCTCTCTTCTCTCAGGCTGTCATCTGCAGAGCTGTCCTTGTTTAGCTGGCAGGTTTGGGGGTGGTTTTTCATGTCTTCCTCACAGGCTAAAAAGATCCTTTTTTGTTTTGTTTCAGAATTACTTTCAGAATCTAGAGTAAAACCTGGCAAATAGTTGACATTCACTCATATTGAACAAATGAATGAGTGTGCTTAGCATGTTAATTTACTTCCCAAAGCTTATTGACAACAGTTACTAAAAGTCCTAGCTTTGCATTTTGACCTGGTAGGAGAAAGAATTGAGAACTCAAAGGAGGATTGAGCTGGAAGTAAAAAGAGAGAAAATGAAGAAAAGTAAGCATTTTTCAAATGGAGAAATGGTGACACAATGGAAAAAAACAAAATAAGTTGTCAAATATACATTCCTATTTGCTATGTACTCAGAGTCTCATAAGGAACTGAGAGGGATAATAAAAGATGATCTAAGAAATTTAAGATAGCCCTGCCATTTTAATCTCCTGGAATAGTTAGGGGAGGAGAAGGGTTTGTGGAAGATGTAAAGAGAGAATGATGTGAAATACACAGTCCGGACATGACTGGAAACAAGTTTCCTTAAGAGCTTATATTGTTTTTAAGAAAACTTAAGCATGAGAAATTTGAAGCTATTCTTGGAGGATGAAATCTTCACAAAATGAATAAATAATTTATTTAGGGCTGTTTAGGATTTGTATTCTGAAGTTTGTTCCTATGAAACAGGTGATGAAGGTATTTTAGTTGATGAAGCACTAATATTTTTGAAAGAATATTGGTCCCTATAAGCATTCATATGTAATAGTGGAGTCCTGGTTAATTCTTGATACTGAGAAACTTGCAAATTATACCTCTTCAATCACTTTTCTAATTAGTGGATAGACATTAGGCAGCACATGATCATTCGGATTTTAATTGTCAGGCGACGCTGTCTATGGTTACTCCATATGTTCTAACTGAAAAAAAGTGAACACTTATGCCAAGATAGCAACTATAGTTTTGATGATCATGGCTAATTGGGTAACTGGCATGTTTCAGTTCTATTGCTTATCCAGTTGAACATAATTAGGATCACATTTTCCACTACCCCATAAGCATATTTATTTCTTTTCCCTCCAAAAATTTATGTGTAATATAAATAAGTAAATAAAGTTTGTCTCCCCAGGGAAAGCATAGATTACATTTTAATTCACTTAAAAGATAGAAACTATTGCCACATGCTGAGTGAATATTACACTCACATACACATGTAATAGAATTTATACAGGATCTCATAATAATAACAAGCTCTCATAATAATACTGAGTTTATAGTTCTCTCAAGGAACTCTTACCAGGGGGTTACATATATGAATACAATCTTCATAACTATCTTATGAGAATAGCTTCCATATTATCACCAGGTTACTTTTGAGAAAAGTAGTTTTTTAGAAGGTCAAATGGGTTGCTTAAGTTTGAACAATGAATGGATGGCAGGGCCAGGTTTTCACCCAAAGAAACTGCCACTGGCTCTGTGTCTTTAACCACCAGGGTTACTGCCTTGACAGTGGGAAACTGTGGATTTTGAGTCACTCCCACTCACTCAAACTTGGGACTTGGAACATATTCCTCAACCTCTTGGATTTAAAATCTTCATCCATAATAATTAAGTAAATAAATGATTGTCACAAAACCATTACTTAGTAATACCCGCTGAAAAGAGTTTTCATGCTGTAGTAGTTTAACATGTCAAGCACCCTGCACTCTGGTCAGGCCCACTGTACCCCTCATCAGCCCTTGCTGATCTTCCTGGGTTAGAAAATGTTATCCCTAAACCAGGGATCTTTTGTCTTGAAGTTTTATGTGTTTTGTAACTTGGATGGGAGAGGCCACTGTGGGGCAGATTCCACACCCTCCCACCTCCAACTCTTTCCCCCCCAAAAAAAATGATCCTTGGCCAGTACGTACAGTAGGAATTATTTCTTCTTATTCCAAAAGTTTTCTTGGTCTTGCTGCCACTGTTGTAATTGACCTCTCCTGCTCTGAATGTTTCCTTCTTTTCCCATTGGTTGATTTTTAAAAGTAATATTTACAAAAAAAAAAAAAAAAGGAAAGAAAAGAAAGACCTCTTGCTGCCCGGTGTATCTGCTTCTTAATGTTGTTGGATGGATTACCTGACTTGAAAAAGCCACGTTTCGGTTTTTCCTTCTTTCTCTCTTTTCCTTCCCTCTACCCTCCCAACATCCGCTGGATCATGGAAAAAGCAAGAGAGTTCCAGAAAAACATCTATTTCTGTTTTATTGACTATGCCAAAGCCTTTGACTGTGTGGATCACAGTAAACTGTGGAAAATTCTGAAAGAGATGGGAATACCAGACCACTTGACCTGCCTCTTGAGAAATCTGTATGCAGGTCAGGAAGCAACAGTTAGAACTGGACATGGAACAACAGACTGGTTCCAAATAGGAAAAGGAGTACGTCAAGACTGTATATTGTCACCCTGCTTATTTAACTTATATGCAGAGTACATCATGAGAAATGCTGGACTGGAAGAAACACAAGCTGGAATCAAGATTGCTGGGAGAAATATCAATAATCTCAGATATGCAGATGACACCACCCTTATGGCAGAAAGTGAGGAGGAGCTAAAAAGCCTCTTGTTGAAAGTGAAAGAGGAGAGTGGAAAAGTTGGCTTGAAGCTCAACATTCAGAAAACGAAGATCATGGCATCTGGCCCCATCACTTCATGGGAAATAGATGGGGAAACAGTAGAAACAGTGTCAGACTTTGTTTTTTTGGGCTCCAAAATCACTGCAGATGGTGACTGCAGCCATGAAATTAAAAGGCGCTTACTCCTTGGAAGAAAAGTTATGACCAACCTAGATAGTATATTCAAAAGCAGAGACATTACTTTGCCGACTAAGGTCCGTCTAGTCAAGGCTATGGTTTTTCCTGTGGTCATGTATGGATGTGAGAGTTGGACTGTGAAGAAGGCTAAGCGCCGAAGAATTGATGCTTTTGAACTGTGGTGTTGGAGAAGACTCTTGAGAGTCCCTTGGACTGCAAGGAGATCCAACCAGTCCATTCTGAAGGAGATCAACCCTGGGATTTCTTTGGAAGGAATGATGCTAAAACTGAAGCTCCAGTACTTTGGGCACCTCATGCGAAGAGTTGACTCATTGGAAAAGACCCTGATGCTGGGAGGGATTGGGGGCAGGAGGAGAAGGGGACGACCGAGGATGAGATGGCTGGATGGCATCACAGACTCAGTGGACGTGAGTCTGAGTGAACTCCGGGAGTTGGTGATGGACAGGGAGGCCTGGCGTGCTGCAATTCATGGGGTCGCAAAGAGTCGGACTGAACTGAACTGAACTGAACCCTCCCACTTCCTTTTCTTCTTTTCTTCCTTCTCTCTTTTCTCTTTATTTCTTCTTGGTGCACAATTTTAATTTATCAGTTTCCGGCTTCTAGCGGATGGTAATGTATTTCAAGTACAAAAGCAGGCTTCTTAAAATACTATCACTTTATCATTTTCAGAAATACAGAAAAAGCCTTTCCTTGAAGATTCCTTTAGTTTAACAAGTAGAATCATTTGCAACCTCCCCACAGTGATGTTTTCCCTCTCTGATTTATATTATTGGAAGTAATCTGCAGAACTGAAACTGTTTCCCCAAGTCAAGATTCATAATATTCTGAGAAATGACTGAAACCTTCGATTAGAAAACCCCTTAGTCTTGGATTATCATTCTTCCTTCCCCATAATGAGTTACTACTGATTGATCTGACTTACTCCCGTTTTTAATACTCAAGTTTAGATCATGTAATTAAAAATAATTTAATAGCCGACCACATCAAGTTACTGAGGAGACCAGAAACTAAGGACTTTTACATGTCTAATGGCACCCTACTCCAGAACTCTTGCCTGGAAAATCCATGGATGGAGGAGCCTGATGGGCTGCAGTCCATGGGGTCACTGAGACTGAGGGACTTCACTTTCACTTTTCACTTTCCTGCATTGGAGAAGAAAATGGCAACCCACTCCAGTATTCTTGCCTGGAGAATCCCAGGGACAGGGGAGCCTGGTGGGCTGCCGTCTATGAGGTCGCACAGAGTCGGACACGACTGAAGCAACTTAGCAGCAGCAGCAGCAGCAACCTTGATAAAGACAGGCCTGTATAGGTCCTGTTTGGAGATAAAGTTGTGTTGTGTGTCTCCTTCTTCCTATCATTTCTGGTGAGATATCGAGGCTTGAATTGTCTAGAAAGAGCAACCTGTTTGCATGGGTCACTGAGACTGAGGGACTTCACTTTCACTTTTCACTTTCCTGCATTGGAGAAGAAAATGGCAACCCACTCCAGTATTCTTGCCTGGAGAATCCCAGGGACAGGGGAGCCTGGTGGGCTGCCGTCTATGAGGTCGCACAGAGTCGGACACGACTGAAGCAACTTAGCAGCAGCAGCAGCAGCAACCTTGATAAAGACAGGCCTGTATAGGTCCTGTTTGGAGATAAAGTTGTGTTGTGTGTCTCCTTCTTCCTATCATTTCTGGTGAGATATCGAGGCTTGAATTGTCTAGAAAGAGCAACCTGTTTGCATACAGATGTAGCCAGGGTCCCCTACACAGTGTAACCTCAGGAGGGAGGAGAAACAATTCATGACCCTTTTCTTCTGTTGCTTATATTCTCTTTACCCATTTCCTTAACCAACATAGAAAAATGTATTTGTATTAACACATAGGCTGTTGATCTCCAAATAGGATTAAATAAGTTACTAGTCAAAGATGGCATGTTACGAGTTATTTTGTTTAGGAAAAAAAAAAAATTTCTTGATCCATAACTGATAATGCATACTCTAGTGAAAAAGAAGAGAGTTAAAAGTGAGTGGAGATTTTGGAGCCAACGTACCACATTGTGAAGAGAGATGGTCAAAACAGAAGAGTAAAGAAGATATTCAGGTGCTAAAAAGGTAGTGGGACAACAAAAAGTAAGAGAATGGGTTAAATGAGATTTAGTTAAATACATATCTGAGTTTATTCCTGGAATGTCTATGTTGTTTCATACTTTTATTTTTGTATCCTTTAGCCAATATCACACTGTCAAAATGTTGTTACTGTTCAGTCACTAAGTCATGTCCAACTCTTTGTGACACGTGGACTAGCACACCAGGCTCCCTGTACGCCATTATCTACCAGCGTTTGCTCAAATTCAAGCCCGCTAAGTGAGGCTCTCTAACCATCTCATCACCTGCTGTCCTCTTCTCCTTTTGCCTTCAATCTTCTCTAGCAACAAAGTCTTTGCCAGTGAGTTGGCACTTCAGATCATGTGGCCAAAGCATTTGAGCGTCAGTTTCAGCAACAGTCCTTCCAATGAATATTCAGGGTTGATTTCCTTTGGGATTGACTGGTTTATCTCCTTGCAGGCCAAGGGACTCTCAAAGGTCTTCTCCAGCACCACAGTTTGAAAGCATTAATTCTTCAGTGCTCAGCCTTCTTTATGGTCCATCTTTCACTTTCATACGTGATCACTGGAAAAACCATAGCTTTCACTAAGAGGACCATTGTCAGCAAAGCAATGTCTCTGCCTTTAAATATGCTGTCTAGGTTTGTTATAGCTTTTCTTCCAAGAAGCAAGCATCTTTTAATTTCCTGGCTGCAGTCACCATCCATAGTGATTTGGGGTTATTTTTGTGTTAAAATTCTGTAGGGCAAAATAATATCAAAATTACATAATGCAAGTCCTCTAACTGGATATTGTACATTGTCTGGGCAAATGTTTGTAATGGCCCCTTGTCTTTTTGCCATTGATTTGTGTATATATATAATGAATAGAAATATTTTGTTATACAAACTAGGTTTTTACTCTTATCCTTGACTTGTCTATTCATTTTCTTTTTTTTAATGATATCTTCCGAGAAGGAAAATATTTTCTTTTGAGAAAGCCCAGGTTAAGCTTGTTCTCCTCTGGTTCTTTAGTGCTTTTTGTGTCTACCTAAGAAAATGGAGCTTCTCTTAATGGCCTGAAAATACTCTCCAGTGATATAGTTTAGATTTTTTTTTTTTTTTTAATTTTCACTTTTGCATTTAGGCCTACAATCCATTCTGAATCAGGTATTTACAAGATAAGAAAACATGTCTACAAAACACTTTTAATAAGAATATGCACAGCAACTTTATTCTTTATTCTTCAATGGAAACCAAATTACTATGAAGGAGAAATGGATAAACAAATCATATTAGATTCATACAATGTAATACTACTGAGCAATAAAAAGGAATAAACAACTGTTATACACATAACTAGGATGAATCTCATAATCATTATCTTGCCTGGAAGAGGCCAGACACAAACAATTCCATGGGTATGAAGTCCAAGAAGAAACAATGTTTTTAGGGTAATAGAAATTAGAAAGTGGTTAACTCATATTCAGGTGGTGATAAGACTCATAATAAGCAGGGTAGTTTTTCAGAATGGGGGAAATGTTCTATATGTTGTTTTGGATGGTGATTACATGGTGTGTATAATTGTCAAAACCTATCAAAATGACACTTGAAGTCTGTATAGTTCATTTTATCTTCCTCTACATCAATAGTTATTCTAAAATAGAAAGACCTGCCAAGGTATAATGGAATTTTATCAGTCACAAATCTGTCTTTCATAGCTCTCTCTAAATAATGTGGATATGCTCCTCTGAGTTGGACCATCTGCAGACTGTAGCTGTGTTTGGTGTTTATAGTATATTCACACAAATCATTGGAGCACCACTACCTTGACTTGACCTAACACACCACTTAATGACAGCCAATATATTTTTTTTTTGCTTGCTTACTTTGCTTTATACACTTTGCAGATATTATTCCAATTAATTAATCATTAAGGGCCAGCAGATATTTTCATTACCCACTGAGCAAGATTTTCTCCCCTCTGGTTAATGAGGTCAGTGAAGTGAATCTATGACTTCAAAAAGGTGAAAATTCATCAAACCAATATGTGCATGGAGGGATGGCAAAGCAGAAAAATATTCCTCAACTAGTAAAGTTTTAATACCAGATTGTTTTAATGCCCAAGACCAGCTCTAGGCAAAAGTTTTAATGAACAAGTTTATCTTCAGCACCCCGTGAATGCTTCTTAATTATTTTTTTAATAAAAAAAATCACATTGGCCTCGCTACTGTCTGAAACACTGCATTTCATCTCATGAAACTGATTCCCCGAAGCACCTTGAGCTTCTTTTTGTGTGCAGTCCATGTTTGCTATGTTTTATGCACATTGCTTGTACTAAACCATCTCTTCATTTAATGTCAGAGGAAACTGAGATACAGATGTTAGGTAACTTCTCTGGAACCAGACAGCTTGTAAGAAAAGATTTAGCATTAGAGTTGATGCTCTGTGGTGCCTTGTGAAACTGCACAATTCAGGTTGCAACTTGAACTTGTCCAAAATCAGGATTGGACTGGAGCTATGTATTTCAACCAGATTGCACTCTGGTCTTAGGACTTACTGCAGCTCAGGTTCTTTGTGTCTCAGAACAAAAGGAATTCAGCAAGAGAAGCAAAGAGATAGGAAAGAAATGGATTTATTTACAGAGAAACACATTCCACATTCAGAGTGAGGTCTCAGAAGGTGAGAGGCTCCAAAACATGGCATGGTTAATCTTCATGGACTCTGTAACTTTATAGGCTAATGAATGGAAGGATTATTCCAATTGTTTTGGAGGAGGAGCAGGGATTTCCAGGAATTGAGCCACCTTGCACATTTTTTTCTTTTATTGTTAGAAATGTCAGGGTACCTGTGGGTGTGTCATTTAGATGCTAATGCACTACAATGAGTTTATGATGAGGCTCAAGGTCTGCTGGAAGTCCAATCTTCCACTCTTTTGGACCAAGTAAGTTCTAAACAGTTTTTTGTCTTATCCTCCTTTTAAAAGAATGTACCCTGCCTTCTTCCCTCTGTTTCACTTGGCCACAACACTCTGTGATTTTCCTTACCTCCCTTGGTTGTTGTACTTTTTGCCTCCACAAGGTAGAGATGTAATATGTAAACTGGTCCTTAACACTTGCATTTCTATAAAAGTGTACTGTCTTAACTAGCCCACACAAATGTGAGGGGACCCAGACACTGAGGAGCTGGCAAAGAAGGTGGTTTCATTTGTCATGAGGCCCTTTACTAAAAATTATTCATAGACTATCATTTTCCCTACCATTAATTCAACAAGTTATTTATTAAGCGGGTATCACAACAAACTGTGGAAAGCGCTTAACAAGATGGGAATACCAGAACACTTGACCTGCCTCCTGAGAAATCTGTAAGCAGGACAAGAAGTAACAGAACCCGATGTAGAACAACAGACTGATTCCAAGGCTGTATATTGTCACTCTGCTTATTTAACTCATATGCAGAGCACATCATGAGATATACTGGGCTGGATGAAATACAGACTGGAATCAAGATTGCCAGGAGAAAGGAGACTGAAAGAATTGGTTTAAAACTCAACATTCAGAAAACTAAGATCATGGCATCTGATCCCATCACTTCATAGCAAATAGATGGGGAAACAATGGAAACAGTGAGAGACTTTATTTTCTTGGGCTCCAAAATCACTGCAGATTCATGGCTGCAGCCATGATATTAAAAGATGCTTGCTCCATGGAAGAAAAGCTATGACCAACCTAGACAGCATATTAAAAAGCAGAGACATTACTTTGCCAACAAAGGTCCATCTTGTTAAAGCTACGGTTTTTCCAGTAGTCATGTATGAATGTGGACTTCTCCACACCCCACTCAGTAATCTTGCCTAGAAAATCCCATGGACAGAGGAGCCTGGTGGGCTGCAGTCCATGGGGCTGCTAACAGTTGGACACGATTGAGCAATTTCACTTTCACTTTCATGCATTGGAGAAGGAAATGGCAACCCACTCCAGTGTCCTTGCCTGAAGAATCCCAGGGATGGAGGAGCCTGGTGGGCTGCTGTCTATGGGGTCGCAAAGAGTTGGACACGACTGAAGCAACTTAGCAGCAGCAGCAGCAGCATGTATGGATATGAGAGTTGGACTATAAAGAAAACTAAGTGCTCAAGAATTGATGCTTTTGAACTGTGGTGTTGGAGAAGACTCTTGCTAGTCCCTTGGACTGCATGGAGATCCACAAGCCCATCTGAAAGGAAATCAGTCCTGAATATTCATTGGAAGGACTGATGTTGAAGCTGAAACTCTAATACTTTGGTCACCTGATGCGAAGAACTGACTCATTAGAAAAGACCCTGATGCTGGGAAAGATTGAGGGCAGGAGAAGGGGACAACAGAGGATGGGATGGTTGGATGTCATCACTGACTCAATGGACATGAGTTTGAGTAAGCTTTTGGAGTTGATGATGGACAGTGAAGCCTGGGGTGCTGCAATTCATGCGGTCACAAAGAGTCAGACACAACTGAGTGACTGAAATGAACTGAACTAACCTAACTAGAAAACCAGGATGACCCTGAGAGCTTATATCCTACAGAAGGTCATGCTGGAAAAATGTCCCAAATTTCAGACATCTTAGGAGGGGTACTATACTCTAATGTCCCTTTGATCACATCATTGCTATCCCCAAATATGTCTTTTTATCTTAAACATTGGTGCAATCACAGAATCCTCTGCAAATTAGAATTCCAAGCCATGAAGATTAAAACACAGAGACACCTATGGTTCAGAATAGGATGTGAAATAAAAATGGCAAAATAATGTCTGCATCAGTATTCCTATGTATATTGGTTTTAGCCATAAGCTGCTATAACAACCTACCATAAATTTACTGGCTTAAAATTATTATTCTGTAGTTTGGAGTGCCAATGTCTGAAATGGGATTCACTAGGTGAAAATCCAAGTGTTGGCAGAACCTCCTTCTTCCTGGAGGCTCCAGGAAAGAATCAGAGTGAAAGTACCTCACATTTTCCAAGCTTCTGGAGGCTGTTGCACTCTTGGCTTATAGATGGATCTCCATTAAAGAGCCAGCAACACAGAGCATCTCCAAATACCCCTTTAACTCTGATCTCTGCTTCTCTTTCAATATATGAGGACCTCTGTGACTTCATTAGGCAAACCTGGATAATCCAGAATTATCTCTTCTTCTTCAGATGCTATCTTGAATCTCCTTGACAGGGTCTTTTATTCCATGGAAGGTAACATTCCTAGGGTCTAGAGATTAAGACTTGGCGTCTTGGCGAGCTAGACACTTCCTGGTGGCCACATTACAGGAAAATGTTCTTATAGTTTTGTATTCCTTAAAAATTTTATTTTCTGGAAATGTAATTCTCCATAAACTTATGGATTTAATAGCCAAGGTATGTATTTTCTGAGATCTGTTACTTTTAGACTGCCCCAAAATGTCTCAGGAGGAAAGAATTTCCTTAATTGGCACAGAAATCACTCCACAGAATGGCTACATAATAGATACACACTTTTAATAGCCTCTTAGCATCTGCTCCTCCCACCCTCTCCCTCTCCACCTCTATTTTTCCTCTCTTTTACAATCCTATTTCTCTCTAACACACAAACATGCATTTACGCACAGCTAAATCTTCTCTACTCATTTACAGGCGGCAAACGCACAATGATAAAGGAAACATCTAGTTCAGAACTATATTTCACTTGGTCTTAAATAGAAAGCACACATACAAGGAAAAAAAATATTAAAATGTCCAAGGGATTCCATGAGGGATGTGAAACATCCTTCCCAGGAGAAATAATCTGCTGCTTGAAGCTAAATTTTTTCTGGAACTCTCTTGCTTTTTCCATGATGCAGCGGATGTTGGCAATTTGATCTCTGGTTCCTCTGCCTTTTCTAAAACCAACCTGAACATCTGAAAGTTCACGGTTCATGTATTGCTGAAGCCTGGCTCGGAGAATTTTGAGCATTACTGTACTAGCATGTGAGATGAGTGCAATTGTGCGGTAGTTTGAGCATTTTTTGGCATTGCCTTTCTTTGGAATTGGAATGAAAACTGACCTTTTCCAGTCCTTTTCAGTGGATACTGCTGAGTTTTCCAAATTTGTTGGCATATTGAGTGCAGCACTTTCACAGCATCATCTTTCAGGATTTGAAACAGCTCAACTGGAATTCCATCACCTCCACTAACTTTGTTCGTAGTGATGCTTTCTAACGCCCACTTGACTTCACATTCCAGGATGTCTGGTTCTAGGTGAGTGATGACACCATCGTGATTATCTGGATCATGAAGATCTTTTTTGTACAGTTCTTCTGTGTATTCTTGCCACCTCTTAATATCTTCTGCTTCTGTTAGGTCCAGACCATTTCTGTCCTTTATCGAGCCCATTTTTGCATGAAATGTTCCCTTGGTATCTCTAATTTTCTTGAAGAGATCTCTAGTCTTTCCCATTCTGTTGTTTTCCTGTATTTCTTTGCATTGATCGCTGAGGAAGGCTTTCTTATCTCTCCTTGCTATTCTTTGGAACTCTGCATTCAGATGCTTATACCTTTCCTTTTCACCTTTTTTTTTTTTTTTTCCTCTTCTTTTCACAGCTGTTTGTAAGGCCTCCCCAGACAGCCATTTTACTTTCTTTGCATTTCTCTTTCATATGGATGGTCTTGATCCCTGTCTCCTGTACAATGTCACAAACTTCCATCCATAGTTCCTCAGGCACTCTATCAGAGTACATCATGAGAAACACTGGACTGGAAGAAACACAAGCTGGAATCAAGATTGCAGGGAGAAATATCAATCACCTCAGATATGCAGATGACACCACCCTTATGGCAGAAAGTGAAGAGCAACTAAAAAGCCTCTTGATGAAAGTGAAAGAGGAGAGTGAAAAAGTTGACTTAAAGCTCAATATTCAGAAAACAAAGATCATGGCATCTGGTCCCATCACTTCATGGGAAATAGATGGGGAAACAGTGGAAACGGTGTCAAACTTTATTTTTGGGGGGCTCCAAAATCACTGCAGATGGTGATTGTAGCCATAAAATTAAAAGACGCTTACTCCTTGGAAGAAAAGTTATGACCAACCTAGATAGCATATTCAAAAGCAGACACATTACTTTGATGACTAAGGTCCATCTAGTCAAGGCTATGGTTTTTCCTGTGGTCATGTATGGCTGTGAAAGTTGGACTGTGAAGAAGGCAGAGTGCCAAAGAATTATTGCTTTAGAACTGTGGTGTTGGGGAAGACTCTTGAGAGTCCCTTGGACTGCAAGGAGATCCAACCAGTCCATTCTGAAGGAGATCAGCCCTGGGATTTCTTTGGAAGGAATGATGCTAAAGCTGAAACTTCAGTACTTTGGCCACCTCATGCGAAGAGTTGACTCATTGGAAAAGACCATGATGCTGGGAGGGATTGGGGGCAGGAGGAGAAGGGGAGGACAGAGGGTGAGATGGCTGGATGGCATCACTGACTTAATGGATGTGAGTCTGAGTGAACTCTGGGAGTTGGTGATGGACAGGGAGGCCTGGCGTGCTGCCCTTCATGGGGTCGCAAAGAGTCGGACACGACTGAGCGACTGAACTGAACTGAAGCTAAATTTATAGCAGGAATTTGATGGATTAGTTCATTCTTCCTATGTTTTGGGGGCATAATACTATGATCTGGACTTTGCAGATGATTCAGCAGGCAAGAATTCACATGGAACTTTCTCCCGAGAGAGCGAGAGAGAAAGTAACTTGTTAAGGGTGCTTTGGAAAGCTTCCTTGAGCTATGATCTTGGTAGATGTTGGACTTCTGATCATTAACTACCTAAGGTAAACTTGGTCCATGGGAGGTGGTGTTTCCTCCATATGTGGGTTGCTAATGGACTCATTGTTTACAATAGCTGCATTTAAATGAGAACAAATTTAAGCAGTGGCGGGTCAACTACATGACTCTCTTCCTCTAAAAGTGCTAAGACAGAATAACATCCATTTTCAAATTTGAAAAATCACTCAAAAATATACATTTATCCAATTCAACAAAATTCCAGCTGTATTATTTATAATGATTAGCATACAAAATGAAGGTTTAGATATCCAACCCTAATCCTTAGTAGCTGGGTGACTTTGCTTACTAAGTTATTAAACCTCACTGCATTTTTGTTTCTTTACTTTTAAAATGAGGGTTAAAACTGCCCAGACTCTATTTCAGTGATGTTATGAGGTTTACTACAGCCTGAAAGCATACCTTGGAAATCACCTAGTATCATCTCAATAATAAAAATCTATGTATGCCTGTGCTAAGTAGCTTCAGTCATGTCCAATTCTTTGTGACCCTATGGACTGTAGCCTGCCAGGCTCCTCTATCCAAGAGATTCTCCAAGTAAGAACACTGGAGTAGATTGCCATGCCCTCCTCCAGGAATCTTCCTGACCCAGGGATTAAACCTGAGTCTCATGTCTCCTGTATTGGGAGGCCAGTTCTTTACCATTAGCACCACCTGGGAAGCCCTAAAGTTCTTTATCAGTTTTATTAAATATTCATACTTGTGAAGTATTTATTACCATGCCTGGCTCACAAGCTTGTTAATTATTATCAAATGCTAATAAAAGGTATGAAATAGTAACACATGAAGCTGAAGATTTTTAGTCTTTTTCTTGTTAGCTTTGGGATAATAGATATCTGTTTACAATGTGCCATTCAGTGAGTTATGCCTCTTAGCAGAGATTATTTTGAGATGTTTAGAATTTCATATCTGTGGAATTGTAACATATATATTTTCTTGTATCCAACTCCTTTTACTCAGGGTACTACTTCTGACCTTTTTCACCCAGTAGAACATTATTAATGTTCCTTTTTATACCTAAGTAGTATTCCATTGCACCACATTTATATTATAATTATTCACTTCCTATTGATCGACATTTGAGTTCCATTTTGGTTTTCAGTTATTTTAAATAAAGTTGCTGTGCACATTTTTATATAAGCCTTTGTGTGGCCATAAGCTTTAATTTCTCTTGGATAAACACCTAGAAGTGAAATTACTGGGTCATACGCAAATATATGTTTACCTCTATGAAAAATTGCCCAACTGCTTTGTAAAGTGGTGTATCATATTTCTCCAATCAGCAATGTAAGTAATATATAACATATAACATAATATATAATAATTATAATTGTTCCATATAATTGACAACATTCATTCTCATAATTTTTAATTGCAGCCATCCATGCATGTGTATAGTCGTGCTTCATAGTAGTGTTACCATAATTTCACTTTTCTGTGATTATCGATATTTTATATATCTTAAGAAGTGTTTTAAAATTTTTACTAGTTTTCAAAGCACATTACTCATTATTATTGAATTGTAAAAATTCTTTTCCTTTCTGAAATTCAATGTAGCTTTATTAGACTGAAATATGCAAAAGGATTTGAGAAAATGCCTTTTGTCTTATAACTATTTTTTTCCAGTTATTTAAAAATTTTTTTCCAAACGTTTATTTTTAATTGAAGAAGAATTGCTTCACAATATTGTGTTGGCCTCTGCCATTATATATCAATATAGGCCAGCCACAGGTTTACATGTGTCCTCTCTCTTTCTAATCTCCCTCCCACCTCCCACCCCTTCCCACCTGTCTCGGTTGTTACAGAGCACTGTTTTCAGTTCCCTGATTCATACAGAGAATTACCATTGGTTATTAATTTTACACATGGCAGCATATATGCTTCCATGTTATTCTCTCCATTCATCCCACCCTCTCATTTCTTCCCCCAACCAGTATCCATAAGTCTGTTCTCTATGATTGCATCTCCACTGTTGCCCTGTAAATAGGTGCATCAATACCATCTTTCTAGATTCCATATATATGCATTAATAGGTTATTTGTTTTCCTTTCTGACTTACTTCACAATGTATAATAAGCTCTAGATTCATCTACCACATTAGAACTGACTCAAATGTGTTCCTTTTCATGGCTGAGTAATAAGTATTTCATTGTATATATGTGCCACCTTTCTTTATCATCTGTTGAGGACATCTTGGTTGCTTCCATGTCCTAGCTATTGTAAACAGTGCTGCAATGAACACTGGGATACATGTGTGCTTTTGAATTATGGTTTTCTCAGGGTTATGCCCAGTAGTGGGATTGTTGTCATATGGTAGTTTTATTCCTAGTTTTTCTTAAATTGTCTCCGTACAGTTCTCCATAATGGCTGTATCAATTTACACTCCAACCAATAGTGCAAGTTGATTCTTTTCTCTCCACACCCCCTACAGAATGTATTGTTTGTAGATATTTTGATGATGGCCATTCTGATTGCTATGAGGTGATACATTATTGTAGTTTTAATTTACATTTCTTTAATAATGAGAGATGTTGAACATGTTTTCATTTGCTTACTTGCTATCTGTATATCTTTTTGGAGAAATGTCTGTTTAGGTCTACTGCCCACTTTTTGATGGACTGTTTGTTTTTCTGGTATTGAGCTGAATGAGCTGCTTGTATATTTTGGAGATTAATCCTTTGTCAATTGTTTCATTTGCTATTATTTTCCCCCATTATGAGCGTTGTCTTTTCACCTTGTTAATAGGTTCCTTTGCTGTGCAAAAGCTTTTAATTTTAACTAGGTCTCATCTGTTTATTTTTGCTTTTATTTCCATTACTCCAGGAGATGGGTTATAGAGGATCTTGCTGTGATTTATGTCAAAGAGGGTTCTGTCTGTTTCCTCTAAGAGATTTATAGTTTCTGGTCTTACATTTAGATATTTAATCCATTTTGAGTTTATTTTTGTGCATGATGTTAGGAAGTGTTCTAATTTCATTCTTTTACATTTATCTGTCTGGTTTTCCCAGCACCACTCAATTGAAGAGATTATCTTTTCTCCATTGTATGTTCTTGTCGCCTTTGTCAAAAATAAGGTGTTCATGGGTACATGGGTTTATCTCTGGGCTTTCTATCTTGTTCCATTGGTCTATAGTTCTGTTGTTGTGTCAGTACCATACTGTCTTGATGGCTGTAGCTTCAGACTGTACTGAAGTCAGGAAAGTTGAAAAAAAAATGAAGAGATAATAGCAAAGATCAATAAAACTAAAAGCTGGTTCTTTGAGAAGATAAACAAAACTGACGAATTGCTAACCAGGCCCATCAAGAAAAAAGGGAGAAGACCCAAATCAACAAAATTAGAAATGAAAAAAGAGAAGTTACAACAGATAACACAGAAATACAACAGATCATAAGAAACTACTACAAGCAACTATATTCTAATAAAATGGACAACAAAGAATTGGACACAACTGAAACAACTTAGCATGCATGCATGCATGCAAACCTACCTAAAGAGATGAAAGACCTGTATGCAGAAAGCTATAAGACATGGATGAAAGAAATCAAAAAAGACACAAACAGATGGAGAGATATAACATGTTCCTGGACTGGAAGAATCAATATTGTGAAAATGACTATACTACCCAAAGCAATCTACAGATTCAATGCAATTTCTATCAAACTAACAATAATATTTTTCACAGAACTAGAACAGTAAATGTCACAATTATTATGGAAACAGAAAAAACTTCAAATAGCCAAAGTAATCTTGAGAAAGAAGAATGAAGCTGGAAGAATCAACCCTCCTGACTTCAGACTATACTATAAAGCTTACAGTCACCCATTCAGAATTTTATATCTAGCAAAAATATCTTTCAAGAGTGTGGCAGATTCATGTTGATGTGTGGCAAAACCAATACAATATTGTAAAATTAAAAAAAAAAGAATGAAGGTATGATAACAATGCTTTCAGATCATCTTAGCTAAGTTAAGCTAAGCTAAGTCGCTTCAGTCATGTCCGACTCTGTGCAACCCCATAGATGGCAGCCCACCAGGCTCCGCTGTCTCTGGGATTCTCCAGGCAAGAACACTGGAGTGGGTTGCCATTTTCTTCTCCAATGCCTGAAAGTGGAAAGTGAAAAGTGAAAGTGAAGTTGCTCAGTCATGTCTGACCCATAGTAACCCCATGGACTGTAGCCTACCAGGCTCCTCCGTCCATGGGATTTTCCAGGCAAGAGTACTGGAGTGGGGTGCCATCACCTTCTCCATCAGATCATCTTAGTCTTTTTTTTTTTTTGGTTGCACGGCATCACATGTGAAATCTTAGTTCTCCCACCAGTAATGCAACTGCACTTCCTACATTGGAAGTACGGAGTCTTAACCACTGGGCATCCAGGAAAGTCCTAGATCATCTTAGATTGATTCTACAATTTTTTTTAGTGTAGTGACACATTATCACTCTTATAATAATTACCATATTCAATTACATCTCTTATTGACATTTCAGACCCTGCTCAATCTTACTCTTTATGTGGGAGAAACGTCCTTAAGAAGACAAACATTTGAATACATCTCATACTTGGGCAATTTAAGAGAATGGATCTCTTTTCTTCTTCACCCATCAGGAAATGACAGGGTTGTAAACTCAATTGACTATCTTATAGAAGGGCTCAATGTTAGAGAAAGGAATTACTGCAGATTTCTAAGCATCCTCAGCATCAATGCTTTGTGTTTGCCTTCTTTTTAGGTGTAGTGAACATTTAGAAATACATTGTTATCTTTTAAGGGTAGTGCATTAACATGTTCCATATTCAAGTAAAAATGGCATTTTAAAAAATTTCAGGACTTCTGATTACACCTGTATCTTCTTGTGGCATGAATAATTTAACTACAAGTAGTGACTAGAATAACTTCCCAACTTCAGCACTGGTCTATTAGACTATATAAAAAGTGGAGCATTGCACTTTTCAATCCATTGTTGTGACATCTCAAGGGAAAATAAAATCCTGCAGTTAAGAATTGCTTTTATGTTTCTTGCCTTTAGCACTATCACCTAGATTCTAACTAGGTCTTTGTGCAGGGTTCTGGTCCTTGGAGATGGATCACTTTATATTCTCTGAACTGTTAACTATCTCCACGTAGACATGAAGGATGACTCTGCCCTCCTTCTCTCAGACCTACTTTCTTTTTACATCTTTGGAAAATAACATTCTTATTTTTGTCAATTATCATCTGGTTCCACTGATAGTTATACGCCTGGGGAAGTTTGTGTCATTATTGGGTTTGGTTCACTCTGATTTCTCATTGTATCTTGTTAACATCACTAATTATTCCTTTAAAAGGAGGAAAGTGATTTCTCCTGTTATGTGGTTTCTAAGAGTGACTGGTTTGACTTTAATTTAATTTTTAAATACAGAAAAAGAAAAATAAATGTACATTAATGTAATAGTTTGTAAGACATTTGATCAGATGAAATTGTACACTGAGGCAGAATTTCATACAATCATGACCTGTATTCTCAGAGATGGTGATATGTGAGTGTAATACTGTTGACATTGTTTCTAGTTCAAACCACTTACTTGAGTTTCAAGAGTAACTAAAAAGCTATTTTTACAGCTTTATGCAACTGTAATAAATATAATAATATCTAAGGCGGTGAGTAATACTGATTTCAGTTTTCATACTCAAAGTTGTTGTTGTTTGGCTGCTAAGTCCGGTGTGACTCTTTACTGCCCCATGAACTGCAACATGCCAGGCTTCTTATCTCCTGGAATTGCTCAATCTCATGTCCATTGAGTCAGTAATGCCATCCAGCCATCTCAGATCTGTCACCTCTTCTCGTCCTGCCCTCAATCTTTCCCAGCATCAGGGTCTTTTCCGATGAGTCAGTTCTTTGCATCAGGAAGCTGAAGTATTGGAGTTTTCAGCTTCAGCATCAGTCTTTCCAAGGTTGATTTCCTTTAGGACTGACTGATTTCATAAAGAAGAAAACCTATACTTATTTGGGAGATAAATTAAAAAAAATTCACTTGAATAATTTTATCTAAGCCAATAAACAACATGTTTAGTACAAAAAAGCTAGGTTTACATCACCCAGCTATGTTTTCTTACTACCACCATAACCAAAGCAGAATAAAGAATGTTATTACAATTGAATGACTTATTACATCATTTTACATCATAAAATGTAGGGCACATCTTCAAATAAGGAAGTCTCAATGAGAGAGACTTGAAAATTTATTCTAATGTTAATATGTATCAATACTTATTTTTAGAAACTATACATACTATTTGTTGAATAATCATCTCATTGTTTGATTTCCTTTAGGACTGACTGATTTCATAAAGAAGAAAACCTATACTTATTTGGGAGATAAATTAAAAAAAATTCACTTGAATAATTTTATCTAAGCCAATAAACAACATGTTTAGTACAAAAAAGCTAGGTTTACATCACCCAGCTATGTTTTCTTACTACCACCATAACCAAAGCAGAATAAAGAATGTTATTACAATTGAATGACTTATTACATCATTTTACATCATAAAATGTAGGGCACATCTTCAAATAAGGAAGTCTCAATGAGAGAGACTTGAAAATTTATTCTAATGTTAATATGTATCAATACTTATTTTTAGAAACTATACATACTATTTGTTGAATAATCATCTCATTGGGTGTGTGAGGTTACCGCTTGCTACATTTGACTTAAGGCTTCCCTGGTCAGGTAAAGTGTCTGCCTACAATGTGGGAGACCCAGGTTCGATCCCTAGGTTGGAAGATCCTCTGGAGAAGGAAATGGCAACCCACTCCAGTACTCTTGCCTGGAAAATCCCACGGATGGAGGAGCCTGGTAGGCTACAATCTAGGGGGTTGCAAAGAGTCGGACACAACAGAGCGACTTCACCTCACCCCACATTCGACTTAAACCCCATTTTCAAGTACACCCCCCTTATGTTAAACAACATGGAATTTGTAGCTACAATTAAAGTTTATTCTGGATGCATCCTCAAATAGCAGACTAGAGAACTACTAGACTATTGCAGTTATTGTCTGACGCCATCTCTCTTACCTCTAGAACCTCTGACCCTCTTGTTTTGTCATGGCCAATACTGAATGTTGTTTTCCAAAGAAAAGGTCCAGGGAAAAACATTTTTACTTATCCTTTCCTTTTCCCTGCTCACACTTCTGAACTGAGATCCCCTTTGCAAACTATTTTTAATAACCCTCCATCTTTCAAAATATGTAATCCCTGTGCTGTCAAAATTTTCAAAATCTGGTGTGGTAATTTCTACAGTCTTCAGAAATCTCTGGAAAGTTCCCTGAGAAATATGTTACTTTCTTACTTCTGAAACAAAGCTCATCTTAAGTGCTTTGTTGGAGGAATCCAATAAAAGTGATTTGCTCCACTTAACTATCTGCACCCTTTCCATCCTATGAAATTCCTCAAAAATGTTAAAATGTTAAAAACACATTAAGATTGGAGCCTCTTTAAAAATAAGATCTTGTGCACTGAATGGAGATTATGTGTTAATCAGATTATAGTGTACTTTCTCAGAAGGAATTTGAGTAAATTTTTAAAATATTAATAAATAGTTTATCATTTTCCACTGAAAAAAATGTTCAAATCAATCGAGTGCTTTTTCATTTTAAGAAGGCAGAATCCTGTGACTCACAGGTATTTTTTTCCTCCTATGCAAAATATTAAATACATCCTTAGTCTCTACTGAAATGAAATGCTTCTAGTTCATCCATTTGTTTCTATGACTAAGTCAAAGCAGGGAACATTTATGCTAGGTGACTGCCAGTCTGTCCCCACATGCTTTAAATATTCTACAGCTAACATTCAATTACAGGAAGTACACTTGCTCCCTGACACTTTCTTTCTTAAAATTAGAATTAAAACAGAACTGCTTTGCACATAAAATAAAATTTTAGAAGTTTACTAAAAAGCTAAAAAAAGAACCATTTGATTTGATGTAGAAGAGAGATAATATTTTGCTGATTCATTTCATATAGCACTTAGCCTAACAAAACATGCAGGTTGCCGACAATTTATTGATGTTGGCGATGGTATTCGAACACTTAGACCTTTTCCCCTTAGTTCAAAATATTTGCGTTGTGTTTCTCTCCAAGAAAGCGTTATTGCATTATGATAGTAATGAAAATTGAGGAGCATTAGTTACCATTAGAAATAGCTCTGTTCCCATTTAGCTATAATATTTTAGTTCAAGTAGCCAAGAGATAAATGACTAAGTGCATTAAATAAGTGATCCTGACAATCCATGACCATGGTAGCCTGTGGTTTACACTCTTCTTGAGATTCACCCTACTAGGTAATAAATTTCTCAGGACTGGAACATTTCAGTGCAAGATAGTGCTAGGCAACTATGGAGTATGAACCAGAGAATCACTAGTATCAAAACACTGATTTTGTGTCATTGCAAATGCAATACTGTTTCTTGAGTTGTATTGACTTGCACAAATCACAGCAGTTCAGTTCAGCTCAGTTGCTCAGTCACGTCCAACTCTTTGCGACCCCATGGGCTGCAGCATGCCAGGCCTCCCTGTCCATCACCAACTCTCATAATTTACTCATAGGAATCAGTGAACTAAAATGGACTGGAATGGGTGAATTTAACTCAGATGACTATTATATCTACTACTGAGGGTAGGAATCCCTCAGAAGAAATGGAGTAGCCATCATGGTCAACAAAAGAATCCGAAATGCAGTACTTGGTTGCAGTCTCAAAAACGACAGAATGATCTCTGTTCATCTCCAAGGCAAACCATTCAATATCACAATTATCCAAATCTATG